>ML277817.1:49807-94562 GCA_005239495.1 Nicotiana undulata
GTAATTCTACCCAAATCCCAAAATTTTTATCATGAAAGAGCATAAATTAAGGTTAGAAATCAATGAGTGTTGATAGAAATGGAAGAAAACGAGTTAAAGTATACTAACCGATGAAATGGTGATGAAAGTTCTCTTCAAAATCGCCTCTAGGTTGAGCTCTAATGTGAAGATGGTGAATAATGGGTGAAATCCCATGTTTGAGATATTTAATTGACTGAGCGTCAGGTCTTCTTCGCATTCGCGAAGGGCCTAATGCAATTGCAATACACAACAGCCCTATGGCCTACGTATTCACGATGTTCCCTACGCGTTCGCGAAGGCTTCTCCCCCCTGGCCTTCGCGTTCACGAGACATGGATCGCGTTAGCATAAAGTAATAGCTCAATCCACAGTCCCCCTCCTAACATTATGCGTTCGCGGAGGGTAGACCCCACTATTCTGCATTCGCGACCAACTCCTCGCCTTCGCAGAGAGTAAATCCTCCCCCAGTCCAGTTCCCCTTTGCGGTCGCGAAGCACAAAATCTCAGGCATTAGATATCAGCAAAACCAATATTCTTCTAAGTTCAAAAAACACTCTGTAGCCTATCTGAAACTCACCTGAGCCCTTCATGCTCCAATACAAACATGCACACAAGTGTAATAACTTCATTCAAACTCGTTACCGCGATCAAAATAACACCTAGAACTACGAATTAGACGTCAAAATGAATGATATTTTCAGAGAAACTCAAGAACATGTAATTTTACAACGGGACATCCGATCACGTCAAATCAACTCCGTTTTGCACTAAATTTTGCAGACAAGTCATAAATACTGAAATGAACCTATACCAAGTTCTAAAATCGTAATCTAAACCCGGTAGCAACAAATCCAACCTACAGTCAAACTAAGAAATTCTTTTAGCCTTCAAATTATTAGTTTTTAACAAATTACGTTAAATCAAGTTAGGGTCTTCCAAATTTGATTCCGAGCATACGCCCAAGTCCTACATCACGATGCGGGCCCATCGGGACTGTCAAAATACTGATTCGAGTCCTTTTACATAAAATATTGACCGTAGTCAACCCAAATTAATTTTAAGGCTAAATTTTACATTTTCATCAATTTTTCACATAAAGAAAAAGATACTTACTGTGCACGTACCTTACCTTTTACAATGAATGTGAACTACACTACATCATATCATGCATATCTTAGCACTAAAGGCTTAAAATCTCTTATTTAGAGGTAAGAAAATATCTTTTGAACTTGAAGGTATCAAAGAAATATGAGAAATAGACTAGACTTTAATGGAAAATGCAGAGTATTGAGCAAGGAGGAGTGCAGTTGAGTAGTGTTCGAATGTAGCTTAACAATGATAGTTAGTCTTAGTTGTTAGCGAGCTATCAAGAAGTTAGTTACAAAGTCGGTTAGTTAGAGCACGTGATGTGCACGTGTGAGATGTGAGCTTCATAACTGACTAGTATATACTGCAACTGAGTAGTGGTCGAGTGCAACTTAGCAGTGATAGTTAGTCTTAACTGTTAGTGAGATGTCACGAAGTTAGTTACAAAGTCGGTTAGTTAAAGCACGTGATGTGCACGTGTGAGATGTGAGCTAACATAACTGACTAGTATATAAATGTGTATCAGCTCTCATTTCTACTATTGAAAAATATAGAGCACTCCATCAATTTCTTCTTCTTCTCTTCTTCTTCTTCCTCTCTCTAAGAATTAGGTCAAATTCTCGATTGCATTGCTCAATTTGACATGATATCAGAGCAGGTGCTTTGACAACAATTTATCCCCTGTTTATATTTATGAGTTGCAGAAGAATACGAAGCTTTGATTTCTGCAACAATGGCAGGAAATGAGGTTATCTCACTATACCACAATCACCCCTTGTATCTTCAAGCTGGAGATACTCCATGACTAGTCTTAATCCCTCTCAATCTGACAGGGCAAGATAATTACGCGTTGTGGAGTAGAGCAATGAAATTGGCTCTTCGAGGCAAAAGAAAATTAGGTTTTGTGGATGGAACCTGTGTCAAAAGTATGTATAGAGGAGAATTAGCAGAACAGTGGGAGAAGTGCAACGCAATTATTCTGTCGTGGATAGGAAGTACAGTCGCGAATGAACTAATGCCCAGTATCGTGTATGCGTCTAATTCTAAGAAGGTATGGAGTGAATTTCAGGAGCGATTTGATAGATCAATTTGACTAGGTATATTATTTGTGGACTGAAATTTCCACTTTAAGGCAGGGTACTGATTTAGTCACCTCATATTACTCTAAAATGAAGGATTTTTGGGATGAGTTAGATGTTTAAGCTCCCTTACCTTCATGTGATTATGAGGAGTCTCTACCTTATGTTGTGCATTTAATATCACAACGGTTGATGCAGTTCCTTATGGGACATAATGAGTCCTACAGTAATTTAAGAATTAATCTACTAGAAAGGAGACCTTAGTGTTAGTGAATGAAGCATATGCAACAGTATCTCAGGAGGAAAGTCAAAGGTCCCTAGGTGTTGTTGATGTGAACATGACCAAGGATTTAAGCCTAAAAAGGCTTGGTATAATCTGTGAACATTGTGGATACAAAGGGAACTTGAAGAAAAATTGTTATAAAATTGTTGGCTATCCACAGGACTTTACGAGCAAGAAAAAGAACACACAAACTGGTGGATTCAGACGTTTTTCCAATTCTACAGTAGGAGAAAATTGAATCCATCAGAGGCACAAGGACAAGGTCATTTCTTCACCGAACAACAATACACGCAGATCCTGAGTATGCTGGAAAAGCAAACATCAAATGACCGTGCAAACAACATAACAAGTAACATGGCAGGTATAACCTCACATTATCAAACAGTTTTGCCCATGAATGGATAATAGACACAGGGGCATCATATCATATTACACCATATAAGGAGTTGTTGACTACCTTTAGAACAATGAGAGATCAAAATAATAGTAAAGTCTAGGTGCCTACTAGTGGTAGAGAAGATATCACAAGTGTAGGAGATGCTGTGACCTTAGGAATATATAAGCTTGAGAATGTTTTTTATGTTCCAGATTTCAAGTTCAATCTTCTTTCAGTGTTCAAGATAAGCAAACGGATTTCTTGTGTGACTTTGTTTTCCCTGATTTTTGTGTATTCCAGGTACTATTCAATGGGAAGGTTTTGGGGATTGGTAAGAAAAAAGAACACTACAAGAAATAAGGCCTTTAGTGGAAATAATTATTCATTTTAGATATTGCCGCAAGAACTTTTACCGGTATTAATTATTTGTCATTGTATCCAGCGTCGCTAAAAGCTTTAGCAGAAATTATATCAAGTGCCGGTAAAGGTCCAACTTATTGCCCCTAAAAGATGGAGTTTGTAGTGGCATTTAGTTACTGGCAATTGCAATAGCCACTAAAACTTCCCATCAATTAGCTTTTTATAACAACATTTATTATGGCTGGTAAATATTCATCTTATTGCTGATAAAGGTAACTTTTTATTAGTCATTATAATAACAACTAAATTTATACCCAGATTTGCAATTATACTAATATTTAATGGCCTTCATTTTGTATGTGGTTCCAATATCATAAATATGTTACTCAGTCAAGAAATCATAACAATGTTTCATTAAATCTATAATATACAAAAACAACTGCTAATACATAAATTTTGAGTATCAACACAAAGAAAGAATACATCATTTGAATCCAACAATAGTTATTCTCCTTCTACATGCCTAGTTCCATACAGTGTCAATTTTAGCCTTCAAAGCACAATCACATTCATATGTGGTAGAATAAAGCATTTATTCTCTCAATAGTCATTTCTGCCCTAACGTGAATCAGATGATACCAGTAATTATCCATGGTGTCTTGACAAGGTTAAACAAATATGATTGATTCTTGATGACTCCAGCAAGTTGCATCCATTCGACAGTGACTTTGTAGCCACGCCATTTGTGGATTGTCACTTCGAAGCAAACTGCACAAAAGAAGTTGTTCGAAAACTTACTACATCTACTCTTAAAGAAAAATTAACATATATGCAGTCGAAGTTAGACGATGAAGGCAAAGATAAACCTTGATTCTCTTCAACTTTGTACTCTTAGCTCTTTGTTCATTGAGTATTATAGGTGACTAGTTCCTGTTAACCAGAAAAAACACACATTCATATATATATAAAAGTTGAATTTAGTTTTTGAAAATATAAGATGACAAATAGTTAACTTTTACCGAGAAGCAAAATTAATGTTGCTTATTTCTTTAAGTGGTCGTGCAAGGGATGTTGCAGCCTACTCAATCATGCACGCCTCAGTGCAAGTACAAATGACCAAAATGAATGAATGAACAATATTCTATGGATACAATGGTCTTCACATCAGTTGTTAATTGTGAAAAAGTAAATGTAGTTACTAATGAATAACACAAACTATAAAGTTCATTTAACGCGTGCCATATATATTAGATGCAATTCCAACTTTATTTTTTTCCACTCATATAAATCACACTGTTACATCACTTCTCCAACCTTCAATACTCCATCATTTCTTAATCTAATAAACTTGAATAGATATTCCTAAGCAAAAAATGTTGGAGCTCGAAATTATGCACTTCAAGTGAAAGATATATGATGCATTGACCAATAGAAGGCTTAAAAAATACACACAGTAGATATCACCTTACGCTTAGAATCAAGAATGTTTTATTTTTTAAAGATCTCTCACAAAAAAATGCACATCCTATATTTTCTTTGCTTAAAAGCAAATAAGCTTTCTAACTAAAGATGGAGTCCCACCTTGACTAATTTAAGGACTTTGAACACTAAAGAATATCAAAAGTCTTAAGGTTCTAACAACCCCAATATAACTCACGATCAAAAAAATTAAAATTCTTAAGATACAATGTCGTCAAATCTTTTAATATCGACAACAATATGTCAGTTCAGGATGTATAGAATATTTTCAAAATTCCCATTTAAGTTGTAATTTCAAACAAAATCTATCGTGTCTCACTAGAAAATCCTATTACTCAAGTATAAGATAAAAAAGAAATGACTGCATGCTGCATGAAAAGATAAGGTAGAGAATGTGCTTATGGAAATGAAATTTATACATGAGCAGTTCAGACCTCTTGAGCAAAAGTTGGTGAAACCGTGGTAATAATATTAGAAAGCACAATTGCACCCTGCAACAAAAAGGAACCATATTCACTGCATATTTAAAAAAATTGACATGGAAGGAAAGAAGCCACCCAAGATCGTTTATAGCAACTTAACATTAGAATCCTGCTATCATTCTATCTTCATAGGATTTATTCTATCATTTACTGAATTGTCATGCATCCTATCTGGCTTGTCAAGTGATAATCATCAAGACTACAAGATGTTAACTCTGATGCTTGTGGGAGTCCATCTTATGACAAAAAATTGGTTGCCAATCAGTTGTAGAAAGAAATTAAAGAGGATTATGGAAACATCAAGAACAAGTTTTTGATCCATTTTTTAACAACGAAAGTGAACAACTATTAGATAGTTAAATCTGATGATGCTTCTTCCAGATTCATCAAACTTAATATTCATATAAAATAATGCGGCACTAACTTTCTCTACATAAACAGATCAGTTGAAGCTTTTACATGTGATGACCCAAGAGGTCATTTTATGAATTTAGACTCCGTTCTACACTTAATAGCCATAAAAAGACTAATTTTAAATACCTCAATTTGCGTGCGCAGTCCGGGCGTGAAAACGGAAAGCTTTTATGTGAAAATATAAGAAATAATAATTTTTAGAATTAAAATTTTGGTTTTAGTTGACTTGAGTCAACATTTTGAGTAAACGGACTCGGATCTGTGTTTCAACGATCCCGGAAGGTCCGCAGTAAAATATGCGACTTGGGCGTATACCCGGAATTGAATTCCGAGGTCCCAAGCCTTAGAAATCAATTTTTGAAAGAAATTGTTTTGCTGAATTATTAATGAAATAAAGAAATGAATTAACGTTTGAAACCGTTGGTATCGGACCCGTATTTTGGTTCTGGAGCTCGATACAGGTTTCTTATGATATTTAAGCCTTGTCTGTGAAATTTGGTGAGAATCGAAATTTATTTGACGTGATTCGGACGTTCGGTTGATAAATAGTAAACTTTAAGTGTTCTTGAGAAAAATAATGAATTTTGAGGTTTAATTCATAGTATTACATGGTATTTTCATGATTCGATCGCACGAGTAAGTCCGTATGATGCTTTTAGACTTGCGTGCATGTTTGGTTTAGAGCCCCGAGGGCTCGGGTGAGTTTCAAATAGGTTTGGGTTGTGTTGCGCTCGTTCTTTCTTATGCTTCGACGTCGTTTCTTCAAGCATAAATGATATCATATTGAACAAATGAGATCCGATTTCTGTTTTGAATGAAGTATTAGATCTGTATCGTAATTACGGACCCGTAGCAAAAAGATCCATCGAATTTGGACATCGTATCAGGATTTTATGGTCATTGTACTAAGGTTGCCAGATTTTTCAGGTTAATTACGAAATTGCCACTGACGACGTATTAAAAATCTGCACTATTTGCAAATATTAAAACCTACATATCTCCTTCATTATAAGGTCAAATTGAGTGATTCAAAAGCTTAACTTGACTAGAATTTCACAAGGAATCCATTGGAGATATAAAAATCAAGTTTCAGGATCGTTTGGAACGAGAAACGAGGCAGAATAGCTGGAAGAAAAATATATAAAAAACGGGCAGACTTCTTCTTCTTCAAATTTTAAAACCCCACAGCCCTAGGAACGAATTTCTTCACCAAATATCATCTCCAAGTCATAGGTAATCAATTCTAAACTTTACTCTTTCAATTACCCATTGTTTTTCATCACTTTTAAATCAAAAACTAAGAATTTTCATGGTAAAATTGAGAGTTTGGGTAGAATTAGGGAATTTTGTAAAAATCAAATCTTTACCTCGAATTGAGGTCGGATTTCGAAACTAATTGTATATTTGGGTTCGTGGGTGAATAGGTAAACGTAATTTGGTCCGAACCCCGAGTTTAGACCAAGCGGGCCTGGGGTCGGGTTTTCACCTTTTTTGAGAAAACTTAGGAAAAATGTAATTTTCAATAAAGTTAGTTCCTTTAGACTTAATTAATGATATTGAGTTAATTATGATTAGATTCGAGCAAGTTAGAGCAAGATTCTAAAGGAAAAGCTGTAATTGAGCAGTGAGTGGCCTGCGAAATTGAGGTAAGTGTTTGGTCTAACTTTGACTTGAGGGAATAGGAATCCCCACTTGTTTGCTATGTGAAATGCATGGCCGTGGTGTATAGGTGAGGTGACGAGTATCTATGCACCACCCAAATTGTTTGTTAAACGTGATCCCTTCCCCGTCCCCAACTTAATTGATTATTGTCTTAATGGTTATATGTTCATTATTGTTTCTATGACTATTTGGCCTTATTAATTTGTTGTTAGATATTGTTGTGGCTATTTTGGAAAGAGTATTAATTATTTGAGCTGCTTTCCTTGTGGTATAAAACGGTTGAGAGGTTTGTCATTATTTTTACGAATTATATATATTTTGATATTTCTGTTGGTTTCATGGCTGAGATGATATTGATGAAGTTTATGAGAAAAAAATATAGTTTCTTATTTATAATTGTTGAGAAAAAAATATTGTGAAAGGCTTGGCCTGAGTTGTGAAAATTATACATAAATTGATGTGATATGTCTGGTGGGAGCGGGTTGCACGCCACAACAAGGAGCGATAAGGGAGGACATTTATATTTTACTGATTTTCAAAGAAAATAAAGTTTTGAAAAGCTTAAATGTTTATTTTATTATTCTTTATATATTTTTGGCACCATTTTTATTTAAAGTTAAATATTGGAAATTTTGAAATTATTTGAGAATTGGTTATAGCTGAGACCTGAAAAAGGCAGTTGAGTTATTTTATTTTGTTGCAGCATTTATTTGTCTATTTGTTTAGATTTCTTTCTTGCCTTGTTAATCATTATTGTGACAAGTTATATTGTTAATGCCCCGCATTAGCCTCGTCACTACTTCGTCGAGGTTAGGCTCGGCATTTACTCAGTACATGGGATCGGTTATACTGATACTACACTCTGCACTCTTTTGTGCAGATCCAGGTACTAGCCGTTAGTAGAGTTTACTAGAGCAGACGTTCATTCATTTGGAGACACGAGGTATATCTGCCGGCGTCCACAGATCCCGAGAGTCTTCTCCTATTTCCATAAACGCTGTTATATTTTATTCAGAGCAGTTACTTTATTTTTTTCAGCCTATTATTTTTAGTATTCTTTAGCAGTTCGTGGATTGTGACACTAGACCCTGGGGTAGTCTTAGAGTTATTTATATACTTAGTTTGTGGTTCGTTTTAATTAAGTGCATATTATTTTATATTTGGAGTATTTCATTGGAAATCATTTAAATTAAGTTTACTTTAAATTCATTTATTTATGCTTAAGTAATTAATTAAGGAAATTAATTAATCGCCTTCTAACACTGGCTTGCCTCGCAAGTGTGGTGTTAGGCGTCATCACGATCCCTAAGGTTGGGAATTTGGGTCGTGACATTACACGACATAGAGTTCATAGACATCTATACTAGTATGTCGGCCAATTCTTTTTACACTAGCAGAACTACTAGCAGCTGCTAAAGTTATCGAATAGTAATGGTCTGCTAGAGCTACTGTACAAAGTACTACAAATGTGAATTATATAGATACTAAATTATATGTTACCGAACATCACAATATGCTATAATAATACCCACACAGAACACTTACAAACACAATTATTGATAATTAAATTGTGCTTTGAACAAGAATTTTAAATGCATAATTGAGTTTGTGTGCAGAGTGCATGTCTTCAAGAGATTTCAAGTGACATCCCAATATTGCAAATCTAATCATCAAATTAAATTTTCATTCCAAAGATCAAATTCACGAAATTACACCTTGAATTTCACTTTCTATTTTTTATCATTGCATCATAATATGGATAAATTTCGACAAAATGAGTAGTCAATAATATCCTTAATGTAGAGTATGTCAGACAAAATGAAGAAAGCTGAAAATTAATAAGGCTTACCGTAGAAGGAAGAAGAAGCAGATAAAATAGAAATTAAAATATAGTTTAATTTTGACTAGTCATGAAACCCTAGTTTCTAATGAGTGATAGAATCTATATTTAGCTCTCATTAAATGTAATTGACATAACACGAAAAGCAAAATCACAATAGGAACACGTCAAGAAGCTTGTTTGCAAGCTCCAATTTCTACGCTTCATAAAGAAAGAGCCATCCACAATGAAGAAAATCAAATTTAGAAGGAAAAAAGATAGGCAAAGAGAAAGAGTAGAGAGATCGTACCTGGTGATGGTGGTCGACGAAGTACGAGATGATTTGGGAGCCGACGAGAGAGAGAGAGAGAGGGGAGGTCTATTCAATTTTGGGCATCTCTGTAGCAGAGATGATAATTGTGCAATTTGGGGGTGAATGTATCCAACAAAAGGAAGATTAAAATCAATTGTTAAAAGTAACTATCAGTGGTTATTATTTTGAATAGTCAGTAAAAAAGCACTATTTCAGGGACAAAAATAAATTTCCGCAAATATTTATGTTTATATTAAATTGTAGCGCCAATTAGTTAATTGCCGCCAAATTGTAACGACTCGATCGGTCGTTCCGATAGTTTAGCCATGTTTTCCTCATTTCTGCTTCATTTTGTATTGTTTAGCTCATTTATGTTGTGTTGGGTAGGTTGGCTCGGGTGCGGAGTGATTGTAAAGAGGAAAGAGACACTTAGTCTCTTAAGTTGGTTAAATAGTTGGAAAAGGTCAACCGGAAGTTGACTTATGGGCAAATGATCTCAGAAATTGGTTTTTATGGTTCGGATAGCTTCGTTAGGTGATTTGGGACTTAAGAGTGTGTTCGTAATGTTATTCGGAGGTCCGTGGTAGAATTATGCTTGAATTTGCGAAATTGGATTTTTGGCGATTTCCGGTTGGCAGTGGAAAACTAGCTATCGGGGTCAGAATGGAATTCGGAAGTAGGGACAGGTTTGTAGTGTCATTTGGGATGTGTGTGCAAAATTTCAGGTCATTCGGAGGTGATTTGATCGGTTTCGACGTTGTCTGGGGAATTTAGAAGTTTCTAAGTTCTTAGGCTTGAATCCGAGGTAGATTTGGTGTTTTGGTGTTGTTTTGAGTGGTTTGAAGGCTCGACTAAGTTTGAATGATGTTATGGGATGTGTTGTCATGTTTGGTTGAGGTCCCGAGGATCTCGGTGTGTTTCGGATGCTCAACGGGCCATTTTTGAACTTAGAAAGTTGGCACCTTTTAATTACCAAAAAAAAAGTTGGCAGCTTTTGCTGGTGTGAGCCTTCTGGTTTCCTTATATGTGATCGCGTGGGTATGTTCGCGATCGCGTACGATTATTTGGGGCGGAGGTGGAATTGTTCTACGTGATCGCGGAGAGAGGGTCGCGATCGAGTACGTGTGTGAAGTGGGGCTTCGCGAACGCGTGGCTAGTGTCGCGTTCGCGTAGTGTATTGGAGCTGAGGGGGAGCAAGGGCGATTGTGCTTCGCAATCGCGTATGTGAGGTTGCGATCGCATTGGTCTAAGAGGTAGAGGTTCGTGATCGCGTGGAGACTTCCGCAATTGCGTAGAGTAAAAAAGCATGGCAGCTTGCTTGTGCTTCGCGATAGCGAGGCTAATTTTGTGATCGCGATGAAGAAATGTCTGGGCAGAATATTTAAAGTTCAAAATCGAAGGTTTAAGCTCATTACACGAAAATTCAATAGAGAACTCGGGAGAAGACGAATTTGGAGGGAATTTTCAGTAGAGTGATTGGGTTAAGTGCTTCACTCAAATTTGGTTTAATTCCATGATTATGTCTTAATTTTTATTATTTAATTTGAAATTTGGGGTGAAAATTGAGAGAAAATGGAAGACAAATTTGGGAGTTATTTTGGGGATTTGGATGGCCATTTGATGGCGGATTTCGATGAATTTGATATGGGTAGACTCGTGAGTGAATAAGGATTCTAGTTTTGTGATTTTTATTGGATTCCGAAACGTGGGCCCGGGGGCCAGGTTTGGCCAATTTCGGGATTTTTGATCAAATTTGATAACTTTCACGTGGGTTTTGTTCTTTGAACATGTATTGATGATATGGTACTGATTTTGGTTAGATTCGGAGCAATTGGAGGCCGAGTCAAGAGGCAAAGGCATCGTGGGTTAGGATTTTGTCCGGTTTGAGATAAGTAACGATTGTAAATCTAGACTTGAGGGTATGGAACCACGGTATTTCGTACTGTTTTAATAAATGAGGTAATGCTAGGTGACGGGCGTGTGAGCATGCACCGGTAAGGATTGTTACTTGGTCCGTCCCGTAGCGACTACTGAGTCGCGTATTTGATTAGAAATCATATGATATTCTGTAATTTAGAGATTATTACTATGTTTTGGGATAAATGCCATGTTTTGGGCCTTGTCCCGAACAGTTTGGACCCTCAAGGGTATTTTTTACTAATGTCCTCACCCTGTTTCTGATAGAAAATATATTCTCAATCATGATTTTATACTTGTTCACTGTTCATTCTTGTTCCTCACTCTATTTTAAATAAATGAAAGATATTTTGGGCTGAGTTCCCTGAGTTGTACTGATATGCCCGAGTGGCTTGTGAGGATAATGACTGAGAGAGGCCGAGGGCCGGATTGTGAGGATAATTATGGATTGGGCTGCACGTCGCAGCGTTACACACACACACACACACACACACACATATATATATAGATATATATCGGGTTGCACGTCGCAGCAAGATATGTTGGATCGCGCTGCACGCCGCAGCGATATAGCGCTTGGGCTATAGGAGTCCCTCGGAGTCTGTACACCCCCAGTGAGCGCAGTCGACTATTTATAGATCGGGCTGCTCGCCACAACGGTTATTATATGGTACCTGTTGAGCGTGAGTGTTGAGTGTGAGTATTGACTGGTGAGAGTGGAGTCACGAGCGACTGAGAGGCTTGCTCGAGAGGCTGTATTTGTTGGTGATACTGTGTCCGAGGGGATTATTTTTATGAAACTACTGTTTTCACTCTTCTTTACACTGAGCCTCTTTTGATAATGTTGAAAAAATATTTTATACGATATTTTAATGGATAATTGGAATTTTATGAAATATTCAAAATTTAAATTCCTGATTTGACTCATTTATTTCCACTGTGGTTATGTTATGAAATTACATGATTTTAAATGCTCGTCAGTGCACTCAAGTCTTTAGTAATAATTGTTACTTACTGAGTTGGCGTACTCACGTTACTCCCTGCACCTTGTGTGCAGATTCAGGTGTCGGGGCTGAGTGAGAGCTGATTCATCCTCTTTGGAGCATTTTCGGAGACTGCGAGGTAGCTGCACAGCGTCCGCAGCCTTGCCTTTCTCATTCCTATTTTGTCGTTATTTATATTCTCAGACTTGTTGTATTAAAAAAATAGTGTTAGATTTTGTATTTCCTTTTAGTTGCTCAAGACTGATGACTCCGGATTTTAGGGCAGAGTTGCAATGTTTTTACCTCTCTTATTGTGTTTTGAAATGTAGAAGTAGAAGTTTTATGAAATTACGGATAATATTGAATAAAATGAAAGGTTCATTATATTATGTGTAGTAATATGATAGCCTAGTATCACGATAGGCGCCATCACGGCCAGTGTAGTTTTGGGGTCGTGACATAAATAATTGTCGCCAAAGGCTTTTTTTCTTGTAGCGGGATTGTAAATATTACAAGAAGCAATAAAACCTGCAATACGAGCAAAAAATCATAGGGAGGACAATGGTGGAAAGATATGACATCCCTCTATTGGAGCAATGCACCACATTGCAGACTTCAAGAATAAAGTAGATGCTGAAATTCTGGAATGTTGTGAAATTTGTCCCTTGGAAAAACAAAGCAAACTAAAATTTCCTAATAGCATAGTAGATCAAGTAGTCCTTTCCATTGGTGCACTTAGATGTATGAGGTCCATACGGAAAACCTACATATGATAAAATGTATTATTTTGTACCATAGTGGATGATAACTGCAAATACACTTGGGTGTGTCTAGTTCAATCTAAATGTGAAGTGTTTGTACTGTTGAAGAACTTCTTTGCTCTAATAAAGAATCAAATTGACAAGAACATAAAGACCCTTAGATCTGACAATGGTAGTAAGTTTCTTTAATTCAATGTGCAATGAACTCCTAGCTTCCTATGGTGTATTTGTACATACGCTCCACAACAAAATGGAGTTGTGGAGAGAAAGCATAGACATATACTAAAAGTAGCAAGAGCATTGAGTTTTCAGAGTTCAATGCCTATAAAATTATGGGAAGATTGTGTTAGAACTCTTGTGTACTTGATCAACAGATTACCATCAACAGTGCTGCAAGGAAAACACCATTTGAGTTATTGCATGGTAAGCCACCACAATTATCTCATCTTAAAGTGTTTGGTTGCCTTTGTTATGCAAGTAGGTTACCTAGAGGTGATAAATTCACATCAAGAGCTAAGAAGACAGTCTTTGTGGGGTATTCAGAAACACAGAAAGGTTACAAATTATATGATCTTGAAGATCATCAGTTCTTTGTTAGCAGGGATGTTCAGTCCAAGGAATCACTATTTCCTTTTAAAACTGAAGCACTGGAGGAATTAGGTGAAATTTTTCTGTTTAAAGAGACAATGAATACAGGAATAAGCCAGGCACATGCAGAAGATTCTCATGATGAGCATCTTGCAGAGGAGGAACTAAAACCTGAAACCACACATTCAACAACACCAGATATAATGCTAAGAATGGAAAATTCAGTTGTGAATCAGTTGTTGATTCACAAAATCTCGCTGATGCAACACTTGACATAGGATAAACAGTGGATCCACCTCAACTAAATGAAGCCTCTGCAGTTGTAGGACCCTATCAGGTTGAGATCCTACCGGTTGAGTTAATACTAGAAGGAGATCAACGCAATGAGCTACATGATCATGTTCAAGAAGACTCACATTGGCGACCAAGCAGAACCAAACCTCCAATTTGGATCACTGACTATGTCACTTCTGCAAGCCAAAGGCCCATTATTCCTATCCTATATCCCAATATGTGACCTACACTCATCTCAATCCCACCTATCAATCCTACCTGGGTTCTTTCTTCGTGCCAACAGAGCCTAGATCATTCAAGGAGGATTCTAAAGATCACAATTGGATTCAAGCAATGCAACAGATATTTGATGCATTAGAAGGGACCAAAACTTGGGAATTAGTTCCACTACCTGCTGAAAAGAGGGCTAAAGGCTAAAAGTGGGTTTACAAAATAAAGTAAAAGGCCAATGGAGAAATAGACAAGTACATGGCAGGGGATATACACAAAGGGAAGGACTGGACTACTGATAAGTAGAGATTTTGACTACTTATTTGCAATCTTTTACTTTAGTTTTAGCTCAAAAATGCTTAAAGGTATTCCCGAAAACTGATAAAATGTGCTTACTTGCAAGAGCATTGGAAAAAGAGCCAAAACGATAAAATTCAACTCAAGAAGGAGTATTTTTTAACAAGGAATAAAACCAAGCAAAAAGAGCAAAGTGTCGACCGCACAATATTGAGTGCGGCCGCAGACTATGAAGGACCTCTGATAGAATTCCTTTGCAAAGCGCGGACCGCATAATTATTGTGCGGCCGCAGAAGATGAGGTTCAGAGAGATGGAGTTCTGAGTCCATGAAGAAGTGCGGACCGCACTATTATTGTGCGACCGCAGTATTCAAGAGTGTGACTGCACTCAGAAATGTGTGGTCCGCGGAAGTCCCTCCTGTCAAGCTCAAATTCAAGAGTGCGGCCGCAGTCAAATATGTGCGGTCCGCAAAATCTGAAGACATGCGGACGCAACCCAAAATTGTGTGGCCGCAGAAGTCCATCCTGTCAAGCCCAACTTTAAAGTGCAGACCGCACACAAAATTGTGCGGTCGTAAAACTTCCACAGGGGCAATTTTGCTCGATAATTTTAGTTGTGTATAAATAGTTCTATTTGTCAAATGTAGGATAAGTTTGAACTCCGGAAAGTAGATATTCGTTTTTCCTTTATTGCTTTGGGAAACTTTGTATTAGTTTATCATTTTAACATTGGATTTTCATCCCTTTATCATCTATTATGAGTTTAATCTTGTTTTCTTCCTTAGTTTCTTCATTTTTGCCTATGAGTAGCTACATCTCTAGCTAGGGTTGTGACCCAACCCTAGTGTGGGTACCTAATGGGTGTTTGATTTAGGACTTGTTTAAGGTTGGGTGTATGATATTTAGCCTGGTTTTTGCTTGAATATAGGAATTAATGGTTGCAAATATTGATTCATGTCTAGTTGACTTAGTCTCTACTTAAGAAAGAGAGACTAAGTCTAGGAAAACTTGGCTAACAAGAAATTGGGGTGAACTCAAGAAATTGATAGCCCCATTTAAAGGGTTGAATATAGAGATAGTAAGACATGACTTGAGCATATATCAATGGTTTTGTGAATTACCCATTTGGACTTGAGAAAGCCAAATTGGGCAAAACCACTCTAACTACCGAGAGGTATCGAGTGGGTAATCGCGTGTTGATTGTTGTATTACACTCCGACCAACAAAACATGCCCTAAAGCCCACAACACCCTAGATCTTTTATAAACTTGAAAAACAACAACACCAAAAATATCGTTCTCTAGCTTTACATTTACATACAATGGTATAAATTTTTGAAGTAGAAAGAAATAACCAAGTATGTGGAAGTGCATTTTAGGCACGTCATACACCTAGTCTAAGTATATACTTAATCCAATATAAGCTCTTTGAGGAATCGACTTTGACTCAAAGTTGGGTAATTATAATTGCATCGACCTCTTCACAATCTCAATTAGTGGTGTGAATTTTAGCGACATCAACTACCATGAAACCTTCTCCCCAGTTGCAAAACTGGTTACAGTCAGAACAGTCATTGGTGTGGCAGCTTCAAAGAACTAATTTTTGTACCAAATGGATGTAAACAATACTTTCCTTCATGAAGATTTATATGAATGAAGAAGTCTATATGTTTACCTCAAGGTTTTCATATACAAGGGGAGTATAAGGTAAGCAAGATTTTGAAGTCTCTATATGAACTCAAACAAGCATCGAGGCAATGGAATATCAAGCTAACTACTATTCTATTAGAAGTTGGGTATTGTCAAAGTCCTCATGATCATTCATTGTTCACTAAATAGAGAGAAGGGTGTATTGTGATCATTTTAGTCTATGTTGATGACCTACTTATGACTGGGAGTGATAAGGACATCATTGATGAGGCAAAGAAGACCTTACACAACAGTTTCAAGGTCAAGGATCTTGGAGAACTCAAGTATTTCTTGGGTATTGAAGTGTTGAGATCAAAGCAAGGGGTACTTCTCAATCAGAGGAAGTATGCATTAGAACTTGTTTCTGATGTTGGACTCAGTGGTGCAAAGCCACCCACAACACCACTTGAAGCCAATACTAGACCAACCACTGTTGAATTTTACAAATTAATAGGTGACACAGATGATCATCTGCTAGAAGACATATGCAGTTATTAAAAATTGGTTGGGAAACTGATTTATCTTATCATCACACACCCAGATATTTGCTTCACATTTCAAGTACTCAGTCAGTTCATGTAGCAGCCAAAGAGGCCACACTAGGAAGCAACATTAAGGGTGGTAAGGTACATCAAAGGTTCCGCTGGTTTAGTGGTTTTTTTAAGCCAGACCTCAGTTACTCACTTAACAGTCTATTGCGACTCTGATTGGGTAGATTGTCCTAATACCAGGCGCTAAGTCACAGGATATGTCATTAAACTAGGTGTCACGACCCAAATTCCCAACCCTCGGGATCGTGATGGCGCCTAACACCACACTTGCTAGGCAAGCCAATGTTAGAACTTAATTAACCATTTTCACTTAAAAAGTTACTTAAACACAATAGCACAAATTTTAAAATAAAAAGGAAATATAATATTTTCCAATAAATGCAATCAGGAATAATATTCGATAAGATGAAATGAACCATGAACTAATACTAACTGTATAACTACTCAGGGTCTGGTGTCACAATTCACGAACTACTAAAGAATACTACAAATAATTGGGGTGAATGAAATGTATCTCTGTTTTGAATGAAATAAAATAGTATCTAAATAATAAAGGGAAGACTCTAGGCCTCTGCGGACGCCATCAGATCTACCTCGTGTCTCCACGTGAATAATGTTAGCTACTACTTTCACCTAACTCTGACCGGTACCTTGATCTGCACAAGAAGTGCAAAGTTTAGTATCAGTACAACCGACCACATGTACTGAGTACGTGCCGAGCCTAACCTCGACGAAGTAGTGACGAGGCTACGATGGAGAATTAACAATATAACCAGTGAACAATATATAATAAAGAAAGAAGGAAATTCTAAACTAAACAAAACAATAATCTGTAGCAATGAATAAAATAACTCAACCACCTTTTTCAGGTCTCAACTATAACCAATTCTCACATAAGTTTCCAAATTTCCAAATTCCACTTTGAAACAACCGTAAGTGCATAATATGATAAATTATAAAGTAAAACAATAAGTTTTCAAATCCATGTGTTTAAAAATCAGTAAAACATAAATTTCCTTCCTTATTGCTCCTTGTTGCGGTTCGTAACCCGCTGCCACCTGTCCATCCTTATTGCTCCTCCCTATATATATCACCCTTATTTCTCCTGTTGCGGCGTGCAACTCGATCTCACCTGTCCACCTTTATCACTTCTTGTTGCGTCGTGCAACCTGCTCCCACCAGACAATCACATCTATTTATTTATAAAAAAGATTTTCACAATTTAAGTCAAAGCCTTTCACAATATTTATGTCTCAACAATTATAAACAGAAAAAGTTTCACTTTAAATAACAGTAAGAGCAGAATATGAAATAATGACAATAAAACAATGAGTGTTCCAGCATTTATTGATAAACAGTAAAACATGAATATTCTCCCTTATTGCTCCTTGTTGAGGTGTGCAACCCGATCCCACATGTCCACCCATATTGCTCCTCCCTATATATATATCACTCTTATTTCTCGTGTTGCGGCATGCAACCCGATCCCACATGTCCACCCTTATTACTCCTTGTTACGGCGTGCAACCCACTCCCACCAGACAAATCACATCTCATCTCTTTATTTATAATAAAGTTTCACAAATCAGATTCCAAGTCTTTCACAATACTTAAATCTCAATTATCATAAACAGGAAACTGTACTATTCAGTAACTTCACCAATTATCACTACACAGCGAAACCAACCGAAATGTATAATGTAACACTGACAACCATCTCAACCAGATGTACCACAATGTGACTAAGGAACAAGTAACACTTTCAAAATACTTGAAACAATATTTAACAACAAGTTGACGAACCAAATAGACATGAAGGTATCAATGATCATAAAACAATTAAACTAGGGATACATTAAATTGGAAACGGGGAAAGGATTATGTTCAACAAGCAATTTGGTGGTGCATAGATACTTGTCACCTCACCTATACACCACACACATGCAAATTCACATAGCATTTAATTTGGGGATTCTGATTCCCTCAAGTCAAGGTTAAACCAAGCACTTACCTCGAATTCGCAGGCCACTCACTGCTCAAGCACAACTTTTCCTTTAGAATTGGCCTTCAAATCATTCGAATCTAATCAAAAGTTAAATGTTATTAATTAGTGCTAAAGGAACTAACTTTAATGCCAAACTATGGTTTTCCTAAGTTTTCTAAAAAAAAGTTAAAAATCGACCCCGGACTCGCTTGGTCAAAACTCGGGATTCGGATTCCATTTACCCATTCACCCCCGAGTTCGAGTATGCAATTAGTTTCGAAATCCGACCCCAATTTAAGGTCAAAATTCGATTTTTACAAAAAAAATTAATTCTACCCAAACCCCCAATTTCTACCATAAAACACCTTAATTTTTGATTGAAAAGTGATGAAAAATATTGGGTAATTGAAAGAGAATAGTTTAGAATCGTTTACCAACACTTTGGGGATGAACTTGTGTGAAGAAAATTGCCTTTAGGTCTTTTTAGTTCGAAAATATGAAAAAAATGGATGATGCCCGAGTTGGTTCTGTGAAGGGAGGCGTTGGTATTTTAATAGGTTATGGTTGCTGTGATTTTTTTTTTTTTTTTTTGAAGAAGAAAAAGCGTGGAGCACTAGTGCACCAGAAACTGTTATGACAACAGATTTTTTTACAAGTTAAAAACATCTCGAAGCCTACCCGAAACTCACCCGAGCCCTCGGGACTCTAAACCAAACATGCACGGGAGTCTAAAAACATCATACAAACTTGCTCGTGCGATCAAATCACAAAAATAACACCTAAAACTATGAATTTAACCTCAAAACTCATGATTTTTCTCAAGAACACTTCAATTTAACCGGGTGTCCAAATCACGTCAAATCAACTCTGATTCTCATCGAATTTCACAGATAGGACTTAAACATTATAACAAAACCTGTACCGGGATCCAGAACCAAAATACAGGACCGATACCAACGGTTTCAAACATTAATTCATTTCTTTATTTCATTAAAAATCCAGCAAAACAATTTTCTTCATAAATTGATTTCTAAAGCTAGGGACCTCAGAAATCAATTCTGTATATACTCCCAAGTCCAATATTTTACTACGGACCTCCCGGGATCGTCAAAATACGGATCCGAGTCCGTTTACTCAAAATATTGACCAAAGTCAATCAAAATCAACAATTTAACTCTAAAATCATTATTTCTTATATTTTCAGGTTAAAGCTTTTCGGTTTTACGCCCGGACTGTGCACACAAATCAAGATAATTAAAATTAATATTTGTAAGGCTAATGAGCTCGGAATGGTGTCTTAAATCATAAGATGACCCTTTGGGTCATCACAATCTCCACCTCTAAAACAAATGTTTGTCCTCGAACGGACATAGAAAAGGACCTGAACTGACGAACAAGTGTGGATATCTACTCCGCATGACCGACTCGAACTCCTAAGTAGCTGCCTCAACAGGCTGACCTCTCCACTTCACTCGAACTGAAGGGCAACTCTTTGACCTCAGCTGACGAGCCTGTCGGTCTAGAATAGCTACAATGCTTTGTTCCGATATCTTGCCGTTAAATGCAAAGTTATAGATTCTATAGATTCAGAAGGCTTAAAAGTCCACACAAAGAAAATATGGGCAACTTAATGGTTTTAAGATGGACTAATGAAATTTCTAAATGAAATGCAAAACATCATGTAATCAACTAAGTATATGCATCTGTAAGTAAAAATCCTCGAACGCATGCTCACTAGCTTTTGCATTGCAGTTTTGCCGGCTTCTTTTTTTTTTTTTGGCTAGTTTTTTTCTTCATTACCAATTATTCATTCTTGTACTGCCGAACCATGTCCATGTGAAGGAAGTAAAAATTTCCATTAATTATTTGGTGCATTAGGTGAAGGAATTTTTCTTTCACATATAGGTCTCTTCAACCTTAGAACAAAGTAATTTCTGCTGGTTTTATAATGTAAAGAACATGCTTTAGGACCTAGTTTTGAATTGTCTAAAACCTGAAAATGTTTCTAGTTATTCTTGTTTTACTATACCTTTGATCATCATCTACCGCATGAAATAATACTTCAAGAAGGACCACCAACTTTAGATGTTAGGTTCATCCAAAATAGAGCACCTCTTAGTAGCTCCGCGAAAACATCCCCTCATGTAATTGTTGGTTCCATCCTTGTTGCTACGGAGAAGCTTCTAAATGTTCACCCATTTTATGGATCCAAAGTACTCGTTGTGAAGGTGAAACAAAGCACAGGTTTTCAAGGTCCGATTGTCAACAAACATATAAGCTGAAAGACTTAAATATTAGAGTTGGATTGGCAGAGCAATACTTCAGTAATCTCAAACCACTTCCTGATGGCTGTGACGTTGTCTTGATGGAAATTGATGACCTCTTGCCAGAGGATTCTTTCTATCCCTACAAAGTGATACATTGATAATATTTGTCTTTTCTTATGCTCATCCTAGTATTCAGCATTATCATTAACACTACATTATCTCAGTTGAGTTAGCTTTTTTGCAAAATTTTACGTATAATTTGTGAAACCAGTTTTCGGATTTATTGACACTGAATAATCAACTTAAGATGACCTTAGGGATGCACTGTGCAGCTCCTCATAAGTCAAACCCTTGTCCAATTGGACAGAGCTGAAATCTAACACATGGGACAGGTCACCATGATATTTCGGAAGCATAGACACACGGAATACCGAATGAACTGAGGATAACCCCGGAGGAAATGCAAGACTATAAGATACCTCCCCCACTCTCTCGAGAATCTCAAATGGTCGGATATACCTAGGGCTCAACTTTTCCTTCTTCCCGAACCTCATAACACCCTTCATGGGCGATACCCCAGGTAATACTCTCTCTCCAACCATGAATGCCACATCACAAACTTTACGGTCGACAAAACTCTTTTTCCTGGACTGAGCTGTACGAAGGCGATCTTGTATAATCTTGACCTTGTCCAAGGCCTCCTGAACTAAGTTTGTACCCAATAACCGATCCTCTCCCGGCTCAAACCATCCAACTGGCGATTTGCATCGTCTACCATATAGTGCCTCATATGGAGTCATCTGAATGCTCGACTGGTAGCTATTATTGTAGGCAAACTCCGCTAACAGAAAAACTGATCCCAAGAACCTCCAAAGTCAATAACACAGGCGCGGAGCATATCCTCCATGATCTGAATAGTACGTTCGGATTGTCCGTCGACTGTCCGTCCGTCTGAGGATGGAATGTTGTGCTCAACTCAACCCGTATTCCCAACTCACGCTGAACTGCCCTCCAAAAAGGCAAGGTAAACAGTGTACCCCGATCATAAATGATAGACACGGGCACACCGTGAAGGCGAACCATCTCCCAAATATAAATCTCTGCCAATCGCTATGAAGTATAAGTACTTGCCACTAGAATGAAATGTGCTGATTTAGTCAGCCTATCCACAATAACACAAATGGCATCGAACTTCTTCTTTTAAATATTTTCCGTTAAACAAAATTACAACACGTAATGATAGACATAACTATCTCCATAGAATCTCCCAATATGAGTATTTACATAAGTAGATTTTAGGGTTACGAAGCTTACCCATGAGTGCAGCATATTAGGAGGACTTTCTTAGATACTCATAACTGAATCAAGTTAAGGAAATTGTCACTTTATAATAACTAGAGATTGTACTTGTAATGACACCATCTGGTGTAGCGACCTCAATCATACCATAGAAAATATATCAACAGGCTGAGTCTCCACCTCTAGGAGTCTAACCTCCACCTTTGACATTTCGACCCCTTCTCCCAGCTGGTCATGTAAGTTGAGTTGCAACTACAATAGGGCACATATCCGGAGTGCTCTGATGAAATATGACTCTCCCAAGTCTAGGACAATTTCTACCACTAGCCAAAATAAAGTATCAACCTGATCTGAGCCGTACAAAAATTTTACAATCATATTTGAGTCCTTTAATGAGTCTGTGAACTTGCTCTCTGGCTATATGAACCGAAGTAGGAGTATGAAGGGCTAACTTATCAAACCTGATGGCATATTCTGACACCGTCATGGTGACTTGACACAACCGTTCAAACCTTATGCGCCACACATTATGGAGAGTCCGAGAAACAAACTCTTTCAATTGCATTTATGAGAACTGAGTCACATAGTTGGTGTTGCATTGGCTGGTCGTCCTCTTCGTAGGCTTGCCACAAACACCGGCGGCCAATTTCTTCTTTTACTATGTTGACTCAACACTGCTGTGCTACCCCATTTATTCATATATTCTTTGTTATTCTTTTGGGGTAACTCTCATCCCTATTGACACACAATTATCACAAAAGTCGAGCTCTATACAGATAAATCTTGGCACGAACCATATAGTCTAAAATCTCGTCAACCACTGTACTCCTTCTGGAGCACCCCAAAATCCGCAACCGTGACTTTCACGCTGAGTAGACCTTCGCAAGTCCCAGCTTTATGTTTTGCAAAATCTCAGGCCTTATACATTCCAGGCCAAAACCGATATAACACATGACCCTGCAATCTATTTCTTGACAGTGGACTCCCCCACTTGGCACGAAGTCCTAGGTCACAACGTCTGATAATCCACCATGTTAAACTTCAAAGATCATATATATCAACCTCATTGCTTTCAACTATTCCCACGTTCTGCAATACTTCATAGCTATGGATCCTTCTGGAACCTGACTGGTCCAACATGTACCGACTGAGCTAGAACCTCCACTTCTAGATCCACTTGAGGCTCTACCATAGGTGCTGATGTTCGAGCTCTGAACTGAGCTTTGCCTCTACCTCTGCCTCTTCCCCTAATCGTAGCTGTCATTGGGGCTCTATTTCTTATCCGGTTGTGGACGCATTGCGTGTTATCGAGATTTGCGAGAGGACAAGAATAGACGAGTTCAATCATTAGTGATAGAATAAATTCGCACAATAGAGTAGAATAGAAGTGTATAACTACCCAGGGTCTGGTGTCACAGTTCACGAACTACTAACGAATACTACAAATAATTGGGTTGAAAGAAATGTATCTCTATTTTGAATGAAATAAAATAGTATATGTAACGACCAGACCGGTCATTTTGAGCTCTAGCGCATCGTTCGGCAGTGGTCGGAATTGAGTTCCGGGAAGTTCAGAGTCAAATTGGAAAGAAAATTCTCATTTCGGAAGCCTTAAGTTGGAAGAATTGACTAAGATTGGAATTCTGAGTAAACGACCTCAAAATTAGGATTTGAAGGTTCCAGCAGGTTCGTATGATGATTTCGTACATGGGTGTATGTTCGTATCGGGTTTCGGATAACCCGGGAGTGTTTCAGCGTATATTGTGGAAGTCAGCATTTAAGAAGAATTTCCTAAGTCTGGGTTGAAGTGCATTTCAGTGATATTGATGTCCGTTTGGGATTCCGAGATTGGGAATAGCTCCATATGGTGATTCTGGAGTTGGGAGGGCGATCGGAAGTGAATTCGGATGTCCGTAGGTTATTTTGAAGTCGTTTGGCTAAAGGTAGAAATTTGAAGTTTTTTGAGAAATCCGTCCGGAAGTGGAAATTTTGAGATCAGGGTCGAAACACGATTCTGAGAGTTGGCGCAGGTCCGTAATGTCGAATATGACTTGTGTGCAAAATTTGGGGTCAATCAGACATGATTTGATGGGTTTCGGCATCGGATGTAGAAGTTGGAAATGTCAAGTTCATAAAGCTTGAATTGGAGAACGATCCATTGTTTCGATGTTATTTGATGTGATTTGAGGCCTTTAGCAAGTCTGCATTATGTTTTGGAATAGGTTGGTGTAATTGGATGGGGTCCCGGGGGCCTCGGGTGGTTAACAGATCAAATTTGAAGTTTGAAGAAGAGTTGAACTGCTGGTGTCTGGTGCGACCGCACTGCGAGGATTTGGTCATAGGTGTGGACCGCATGAGCGGTTTTGGCGCCGCAGATGCGAGAATTGTGCTGGCTTGGCTGGGGCCACAAGTGCGATGGATTTTTCGCACCTGCGGAGGCGCAGATGCGGATAATGGGGCGCAGGTGCGGAGCCGGCTGGAGAAGAAGGGAGCCGCAGGTGCGGGATATCGGGCGCACCTGCGGGTGGGCAGGTGCGAGAGGGAGACTGCAGGTGCGGAATTTGGGCCTGGGCAGATTGTTTTTAAAGCGGGGATTTGCCATTTCTTCTCCTATTTTCTTTTGGTATGGGAGATTTTGGAGAGCTTCAAGGGGAGATTTTCTTCAGGGATCACAAGGTAAGTTATTCCAACTCATTTCAAGTTAAATACTTGGTTTAAGTTCGGATTTAAGTGTAGCAAATTGTGAAAATTACGGAATTTGGAAGAAAACCTAGAAGTTGGTTTTTTGGATTTTTACCACGAATTTGAGCATGAAAATTTGAGTAAATTGTATATTTGAGCTAGTAAGACTATGGGGAGAGTTTATCTTCGAGAAATTTCGGAATTTGGGCACGTGGGCCCGAGGGAAATTTTGTCAATTCTTCGAGCGGAGCTAGGAATTTATATAATTTAAATGGTTATGCGTATTAGAGTATATTTTCATTGGTTTGTCGTTATTTGACTAGCTTTGGAGCGTTGTGCAATTGATTTGGAGTCGTCGGAAGGGCTTGGAAGCCGGTTATGGGATTTCGGAGCGAGGTAAGTCTCCTTTCTAACCTTTTGAGGGGGAATCGTCCCCATAGGTGAACTAATTGAATATGTGCTACTATTTGTGGGGGATACGTACGCACGAGGTGACGGGAGTCCGTGCGTAGCTTAATATGCTTATGTCTGGGTAGCCTAGGACCTACTAGCATGCTTTACTTGTTGTACTTGTGACTTTGTTGATAAAACGAGGCCTTCTAATATCATTGAATCAGTAAATGAATATTTAGGTAGGTTATACTTCATTATCTTAATCATGTAAAAAGAGATCCTTTCTTTGGCTAAATATTCCCTGCTAAATTTCGGATGTAATACTTGAATGTGTGTATTTATATGGGTACCCGAGTCGCATGTATGATTCGCGAGCGGGGTTACTTTATTATTTATATGTGACCGCTTCGCAATATATATATTCCGCGAGAGGAGTGATTTTCCACCACTCTCATGGGAGCGGGCCGTACGCCGTGGCTGAATAGATGCATCTATGGTTCGAGCTGTTCGACCCTTCGGCAGTGCACATTTTATTATTGTTGGTTCGGGCCGTTCGAACCTCGTCATTTCCTATGCATGATATATACATATTATATACTATCTGTGACTTGAACGGTTAAATTGTCTTATGGACATAAATTGCTAAATGAAATGACGGAAACCGGATAATTTATAAATTTATGAAAACAGTTGTTCTTTCCTGTCATTATTTGTTATTCGATGTTAATAACCATGTTGATATCCTTCATCGATTTTATTGTATTGACCTCTAGCAAGTGTCAAAATCGACCTCTCGTCACTACCTCTCTGAGATTACGCGGGATACTTACTGAGTATACGTTGTTTTCGTACTCATGCTACACTTGATGTGCATTTTGTTGCATAGTTACTTTCACAGCTATATGGCTGACTTGGAGACTTAGACGAGCTGCATCACCCGGAGACGACCCGCAGCCGGCAGAGTCCTCCTCTATGTATTGTATTTTCATTTTAATTCCTTGTCCAATTTGTATTTCGAACAAGCCTTGTAGTATTTGTAAAATTCTAAGAATTTGCTCATGCACTTGTGACATCGGGTTCTGGGATGTGTTTGGGATGTATTTTATAAAAGTGGAATATTAAGCCATCGTATTTACTTAGTGGATTTTATTCAGTTATTTTGTAATAAAGTGAAAGTTAATGATTTTCAAAATGCTAAAATAGGAATTTAACTTAACCATTTAGTGATTGGCTTGCCTGACAGCGGTGTCCGGCGCCATCACGACCTTATGGATTTTGGGTCGTGACATTATCTAAATAATAAAGAGAAGACTCCAGGAATCTGCGGACGCCGGCAGATCTTCCTCGTGTCTCCGTGCGAATAATGTCAGCTACTACTTTCACCTAACTCTGACCAGTACCTGGATCTGCACAAGAAGTGCAGAGTGTAGTATCATTACAACTGACCCATGTATTGAGTAAGTGCCGAGCCTAACCTCGGTGAAGTAGTGACGAGGCTACGGCAGGGCATTAACAATATAACATGTGAACAATATATAATAAAGCAAGAAGAAAATTCTAAACTAAACAAAACAATAATCTGTAGCAATGAATAAAATAACTCAGCCACCTTTTCAAGGTCTCATCTATAACCAATTCTCACATAGGTTTCCAAATTTCCAAATTCCACTTTGAAATAACCGTAAGTACATAATATGATAAATAGTAAAGTAAAACAGTAAGTTTTCAAATCCTTGTGTTTAAAAATCAGTAAAACATAAATGTCCTCCCTTATTGCTCCTTTTTGCGGCGCGCAACCCACTCCAACATGTCCACCCTTATTGCTCCTCCTTATATATATCACCATTATTTGTCATGTTGCGGCGTGCAACCCGATCCCACCTGTCCACCCTTATCACTCCTTATTGCGGTGTGCAACCCGCTCCCACAAGACAATCACATCTCTTTATTTATAAAAAAGATTTTCACAATTTAAGTCAAAGCCTTTCACAATATTGATGTCTCAACAATTGTAAACAGAACAAGTTTCACTTTAAATAACAGTAAGAGAAGAATATGAAATAATGACAATAAAATAATTAGTGTTCTAGCCTTTATTTTATAAACAGTAAAACATGAATATTCTCCCTTATTGCTCCTTGTTGCGGCGTGCAACCCGCTCCCCCCAGACAAATCACATTTCATCTCTTTATTTATAATAAAGTTTCACAAATCAGATTCCAAGCCTTTCACAATACTTAAATCACAATTATCATAAACAGAAAATTGTACTATTTAGAAACTTTACCAATTATCACTACACAGCGAAACCCACCGAAATGTATAATGTAACACTGTCAACTAGCTCAACCAGATGTACCACAATGTGACTAAGGAACAAGTAACACTTTCAAAATACTTGAAACAATACTTAACAACAAGTTGACGATTCAAGTAGACATGAAGGCATCAATGATCATAAAACAATTAAACTAGGGATAAATTAAATTGGAAACGGGGAAAGAATTATGTTCAACAAGTAATTTGGTGGTGCATAGATACTTGTCACCTCACCTATACACCACACACATGCAAATTCACATAGCATTTAATTTGGGGATTCCGATTCCCTCAAGTCAAGGTTAAACCAAGCACTTACCTCGAATTCGCAGGCCACTCACTGCTCAAGCACATCTTTTCCTTTAGAATGGGTCTTCAACTAACTCGAATCTAATAAAAATTAGTTCAATGTTATTAATTAGTGCTAAACGAACTAACTTTAATGCCAAACTATGATTTTTCTAAGTTTTCTCAAAAATAGTTAAAAATCTACCCCGGGCCCGCTTGGTCCAAACTCGGGGTTCGTACCAAATTCGTTTACCCATTCACCCCCGAGCCCGGGTATGCAATTAGTTTTGAAATCCGACCCTAATTCGAGGTCAAAAGTTACTTTTTACAAAATTCTCTAATTCTACCCAAACCTCCAATTTCTACCATGAAAACCCTTGATTTTTGATTGAAAAGTGATGAAAAACATTGGGCAATTGAAAGAGAATAGTTTAATCATTTACGAACACATTGGGGATGAACTTGTGTGAAGAAAATCGCCTCTAGGTCTTTTCAGTTCGAAAATATGAAAAAAAAGATTGTTGCCCGAGTTGGTTCTGTGAAGGGAGGCGTTGGTGTTTTAATAGGTTATGGTTGCTGTGATTTTATTTTATTTTTGAAGAAGAAAAAGCGTGGAGCACCAATGCACCAGAAACTGTTATGACAGCAAATTATTTTTTTTACAAGTTAAAAACATCCCGAAGCCTACCTGAAACTCACCTGAGCCCTCGGGGCTCTAAACCACACATGCACACTAGTTTAAAAATATCATACGGACTTGCTCGTGCGATCAAATCACAAAAATAACACCTAAAACTATGAATTTAACCTCAAAACTTATGATTTTTCGAAGAACACTTCAATTTCACTATTTCTCAACCGGACGTCCGAATCACGTCAAATCAACTCTGATTCTCACCAAATTTCACATATAGGACTTAAACATTATAACAAAACCTTTACCGGTCTCTTGAACCAAAATACAGGCCCGATACTAACGATTTCAAACATTAATTTATTTCTTTATTTCATTAAAAATCCAGATAAATAATTTTCTTCAAGAATTGATTTTTAAAGCTATGGACCTCGGAAATCAATTCCGCACATACGCTAAAGTCCCATATTTTACTGCGGACCTCCCGGTATCGTTGAAACATGGATCCGGGTCCGTTTAATCAAAATATTTACCAAAGTCAATCAAAATCAACAATTTAACTCTAAAAATCATTATTTCTTATATTTTCACATAAAAGCTTTTCGATTTTACGTCTAGATTGTGCGTGAAAATCGAGGTAATTAAAATTAATCTTTTTAAGGCTAATGAGCCCCAAATGATGTCTTAAATCATAAGATTACCCTTTGGGTCATCACACTAGGTGACTCCTTGGTCTCATGGAAGTCGAAAGAACATCACACAACTAATCAAAGCTCAGCAGAAGCAGATTATCGCAACATGGAAGCTTGTGTGGCACAAGTTGTATGGTTAGTTGGTTTGTTACAATATTTAGGTATTCCTATCTCCAAACCAATCAAACTTCATTGTGATTGCAAAGCAGCCATCCAAATTGCTATGAATCCCTCATTTCATGAGAGCACCAAGTATATAGACATTGATTGTCTTTTTTTTCCCGAGAAAAGGTGAAGGAAGGCCTCATTCAAACCAAGTATCTTGCTATATAGTCTCATATTGAAGACCTCTTAACTAAAGGTCTAGGAGTGAGCCAGCATCACTTCCTTCTGTCCAATCTAGGAGTGCTAGATGTCTTTCACCCTCCAGCTTGAATGGGAGTAATGGAAGATGCAGAGTATTGAGCAAGGAGGAGTGTAGCTGAGCAGTGGTCGAATGCAGCTTAGCGGTGATAGTTATTCTTAGTTGTTAGTGAGCTGTCAAGAAGTTATTTACAAAGTCGGTTAGTTAGAGTACGTGATGTGCACGTGTGAGATGTGAGCTAACATAACTGACTAGTATATAACTGTGTATCAGCTCTCATTTCTGCTATTGAAAAATATAGAACACTCCGTCAATTTCCTCTTCTCTTCTTCTTCATCTCTCTAAGAATTAGGTCAGATTCTCGATTGCATCGCTCAATTTGACACATATCTCTTTGTTTCTATCTCATTGTTCACATGGACCTTGAGGATTATGGTTTGAGACTGAAGCGCAATAATCATATCTTTTGTTGTTTTCATGTTTTTCTAGAAATTGGTGACCATGACATGAAAACTCCATTTATATCAATGCAAGCATGGATTAAATCGCTAAACTACTCCATTGTTAACGATTGAAGGCCACGTGTTACCAAAATCTTATTTTTTTTCTTCACTTCGATTAGACCTTCTCTAGATTTAAAGAGTGAAATTGAAATCTTTAATATTTATTGTTGCATAAATATATAAGAATTTTCTCCAACCAAATGACATTTGCGACATTAAAGGCAAGAATAGACTTCCATTTGTTTTCTATTACCTAAATATACTAGTTGGAGATAGCTCGTGCTAAAAACGGGCCCAACAAACTATGCTTTAGGTGGAAGATCTTCATAAAATGATCCTTTTTTAGATTAATATTTAATTTTATGTCCATTTAGATTTTATTTTGTACACTACACAATCAGGTGAATTAAAAATTCAGTGGCTGTTTTCACAAAAGTAAAAAAATTTGGTCTACGTTTTCCATTGATAACATTATAAGTATGCATTGTGGTCTACATTGATACTACTATAAATTTTCTTTTGTAACTATAAACTATTATAAATTTTTATTAGAAACTATAGATCATAATCTCTTAATTTTCATGTCTGATTAGAATTTATTTTTTCGAAGTATAATTGAATAATTCTTATATTGATGTATTGGTTTGTTTTATCAGACTGAGAAATATTATTTTCAAATAAAAGTAGTAGTGGATGCACAATATTGGAAGCGTGAGATTTGAACATACAATTTGTTGTTAGAATGCATATATTTTAGTTTGAGAAATTACATTAATTAGAAAGAAAAAAAGATGGAAAAAACATGACTCTGCTCATAATTGATGTGGATAGTACTCGACAAAACGACCAAGTTAACTTACTATATTAATTTTAATTATCTTAAATTTTGTGAGGTCAATAGAATATTGGTCAAAATATGATACATAATCTTTTGTAATTACTTTTTAATATCTTTAATTTTTCTTTTATAGTTTCTTAAATATGCACAAAAAACAAGAAGTTGAAACTTGCAGATTGACTGCATTTTAAATAGCTTTTGAGCAACTCTCTGTTTTGGTTTTTTCCTTTCATTCATGAAGAACTGGAAAGAAAAAAAGGGAAAGCAATAGTTCTTATATAAGCATTTTTGGCCCCTAGGCTGTGCTCTTTCTAGTTGTATCTTCAAGTAGTAATTTTAATATAAATTTGTTGCAAGTTAAAATTACCTAAATGAGAAGTAGTAAGTTAGTGTTCATTTATTTTAAGATGAATAATTGTTTCAATTTGTTCATGCACGTATTACTTATATCCCTATTCTACAAATAATAACGTTACCAATTATTTTTTTAAATTTATACAGTACTTTAGGACTGGCAAAATGGTTAAAAGAAAACAGTTAACCCCACATATTATCCACTACTAAATCGGTTGGATAATGAACTTTTTAAAAATGGGTCAAATATGGATAAGAACCATATTATCCATTCAGAAAAAGGAGCTTATATTATGCAATGTAGATGCTATTTATGCACTAAATTAACCATGCTTTATTGATGTTTTGAATTCTAAAAGATAACAAAATACTCTAATTGAGGTTTTTATGCTTTGCAGGAGCTACTCCAAGCTGGGAGGATGATAAAGAGTGTTTTGGAGTCGAATTTGTACATACAAGGCCAATCGAGGAGAGCCCGAAAGATTTATAAAAGACTTTTCCAAAATCGCTAACCCTTTGTGTAAATTGCTAGAAAAAGATCACCCTTTTGTGTTTTCTGATGATTGCAGGGTAGTATTCGAGGAATTGAAGAAGAGACTGGTCATAGTCCTATCATTGTTGCCCCCGACTGGGAGCAACCATTCGAGCTAATAAGTGACGCAAGTGACTATGCAGTGGGAGCAGTACTAGGACAGTGGAAAGATAAAATCATGCATCCAATTTACTACGCAAATAGAACGTTGAGTGTAGCCCAACTGAACTACATTGTGACTGAAAAGGAGATGTTCGCAGTAGTGTTCACGTTTGACAAGTTCATATCGTACCTGATAGGCTCAAAGGTAATTGTCTATACTGATCATGCTGCTCTCAGGTACCTGATCGATAAAAAAGAGTCAAAACCGCACTTGATTCGTTGGGTGTTGCTGCTACAAGAGTTCGACTTGTAAATTCGTGATCGTAAGGGCATGAAAAATCAAGTCGTTGATCACTTATCGAGACTGGAAGGAGCTGAAAAAACAGTTGAGGTAGAAGAAATTCTGGAAACCTTTCCAGACGAGAAGCTACTCGCCATAAGCCTTGAGGAAGTGACATGGTATGCAGACATTACAAACTACCTGGCGAGCGGTATAGTTCCCTATGACCTTTCCTCTGTGCAAAAGAAAAAGTTTTACCGTGAATGCCGTATGTATTGTTGGGATGAACCTTATCTGTTTCGGATTTGTGACAATATGATCCGGAGGTGTTGCCCCGAGATAGATCAATCTTATGTTTTGAAGGCATGTCACGCATCGGCATATGGTGGACATTTCGGAGGAGTCAGGACAGCCGTGAAAGTTCTAGAAGCAGGTTTCTACTGGCCAACTGTGTTTAAGGATGCACATTTATGGGTCAAGGGCTGTGATGAATGCCAGCGAACCGGGAACATTTCACGTCGCCATGAGATGCCCATGAACCCAATTCTGGAGGTTGAAGTGTTCGACGTATGGGGAATAGACTTCATGGGTCCCTTCGTCAGTTCCTATGGCAATAAGTATATACTTGTTGTTGTATACTACGTGTCCAAATGGTTGGAAGCTTCAGCACTCCCCACCAATGATGCAAGGGTGGTTATTGGGTTTTTGAAGAAGAACATATTCACTCATTTCGGCACCCCAAGGGCCATAATTAGTGACGGAGGCACTCATTTTTGTAATCGACCCTTCGAGAAATTGCTAGAGAAGTATGATGTACGCCACAAGGTGGAAACTCCATATCATCTCCAGACAAGTGGGCAAGTAGAAGTGTCAAACAGAGAGATAAAGAGTATGTTAACCAAAACCGTGAATGCCAGAAGAACGGACAGGGCAAAAAAGTTAGATGATGCACTCTGGGCTTATAGAACTGCGTTCAAAACACCAATTGGCATGTCACCATACAAGTTGGTGTTTGGGAAGGCCTGTCACTTGCCAGTGGAGTTAGAGCATAGAGCTTGGTGGGCACTGAAACAGTTGAATCTAGACATGGAAGATGCGGGAATGAATAGAGTCACAAAGTTGCATGAACTGGATGAGTTCCGCTATCTTTCTTTTGATATCACAAGATTGTACAAAGAAAGAACGAAGAGGTTGCATGACAAGAACATTATTGAGCGGAATGTCAAACCCGGAGATATGGTTTTGCTTTACAATTCAAGATTAAGGCTATCTCCGGGTAAACTAAAGTCACGATGGTCTGGACCATTTCGTGTGGTTGAAGTTCTCCCTTCAGGTGTTGTAGAGATTGCTGTTGAGAAAGACTCTCGCACGTTTAGAGTTAATGGGAACAGGTTGAAACTTTATGTGGGCATGGATGAAGTAAAGGAAGTGTTAGTGACCCATTTGACTGAGCCTCAGAGGTCGAGCGAACCTTAAATGCTCTTATATGCATCGTGCCGCGACGTTGAATCCGGCGCTGCATGGGAGGCAACCCATTGAATTGTTGTAATCGTCGTGTCGAGATGTTAAATCAAGCGCTTTTTGGGAGGCAACCCATGCTTTTCTTTGTTTTCTTTTGTTGTTGTTGTTGTAATTGATATGTACGATACTAACTCATTTATTAGTGTACAAGGAAAGATTGGTGCACATTGGGAGAAGTCGGGTTCAAGAGCCAACTCCAGAAAGGTAAAAAGTTGAAGAAAACAAGAAATTTTTCGGAGTATCACACCGCGACTGCGACTTGGGGCGCGGACCTGGCGCGGTAAAAAGGACATCTTCTTCCCCGTGACCGCGGTTTGGGGCGCGGTGGATCAGACATGTACTGGTTTTGCACCGCTACCGCGGTCCCGAGCGTGGACCGGGCACAGTGTGTCGACGTACTTCTTCCCAGCGACCACGATCGCAGTGCTGCGATCGACAGGTAAGTTGGTCTTTTAATTTTTTTTATTTTTCTTTTCCTTTTTGTAATTTTTTTACCTCATTAACCTAACACCACCGCCCAACCCCTCCCCCCCTCCCCCCCCCCTTCCCCATTCCCTTTCTCTCTCTAACTTTTACTCTCCCTCTTCCCCCCTCCAACACCAAAGGCAAAGAACCGCCCATCCCTCTTCCCCAATCTTCCTCCCACCCCAAATTTCTCTCCTTCTTTCTCCTCTCTCAACTCTACAAGTTCCCATCTTCTAAATATCAAGACCTTCAGGTATGTCATGACTTCTCTCTTTCTTTTTCTTTATTTCCTTTTTGCACTTTTAATTTCAGATTTTCGTAGTTTGTAGAGACTAAATTTTGTTTTTCTTTTCTTCTTTTTAGTTGGTAATGTATATAATATGGTAGAAACTAGCATGATTTGGTTGTGTAGAAGTTGACTGTGGTGGGGAGGAGTATGTGTAGCTATTGTGGTTGATTTGGGGAGGGTTTATACTTTCATGGGGGTAGTTGTGTTAAATTGTAGACCCATACACACTAGGTGTTTGTGGAATTTCCCCAATGAGCTTTAAATGCTAATGTGACCGTGGTGCTGGTGAAGTCTGAGCAACCACCCGGGGTTCACGCATCTCAAACCCTTACTAATAGTGGACCATGTTTTGTCAGGTACCATGAACGCATCAAGAAAGAGACGCGCCATGGGTTCCTCAGCCAGTAGGCCAGGAGGTTCGTCTAGAGATCGGGCACAGGCTAGCTCGAGCCAGTTCGATAGTAGCCGGTTTGTATCTAAAGAAGACCAAGACAGGTTTAATGAGAAGTCATCCAAGAAGTCTATGGCCGAAGTACACATTCACAGGGCAGCCCTTCGGATCGAATGCTCGAATATATACAATGAATTGAGGAGACGTCAGCTCGACATCTTCTTTGATGAACTAGAAGAGGGCAGTGTGATGATGGTACGAGAATTTTATGCCAACTGCCCGGAGCATGATGATCGGGTTGTCATAATGCACAACACCTGAGTGAATGCGTCGATTGAGGCCATCCGACGAGTGTATAGGTTTCCCGTCTTCGATGGGGAGGAGGACTTCTACCAGACATATCAGAAGAAGCTTGTCACGTAGAACCTCTTCATCCAAACTATTTGTGTTCCTGGCAAGGATATAATATGGGTCACTCCTAGAATCACCCTGAACTCCGCCTCTCTCACTTGGTAGGCAAAGTGTTGGCTGACAATCATCAACAGTCGTCTGCTGCCATCCGATAATAATACTGATGTTAATAGGCCGAGAGCAACGACGATATGGTGTTTAGTGAATCACCATGATTTTGATGTGGCCCGGCTCATTCAGGACGAAATGTTCATTCGCTCCAAGGAGAAAAAGTATGGGTTCTACTTCCCCTCTCTAGTCACCAAGCTGTGTCGAGTAGCACGAGCTCCTGAAAATCCCATTGTAGATGGGAAGGTGCAAGTAAAGGTCGCATTCAGGGCTAGCAAAATAACAGTTGGGAAAGACCAGGGGGCACCTGCAGCTGAGCACAATGATCCCTTGGATGAGGATGATGATGATGATGATGATGATGATGCTGATGATGATGATGGTGATGAGGGGGCTATGCATGCCTCCGCCCCACATGTGCAGATTGCTCATGAGTCAAGCCCATCACAGGCCCGCCGGAGTACCCGTTTGACAGTCTTAGAGCACGAAATGGCTGGCTTGCGCACTTCGGTCACTGACCTTGGTACTCGAGTTGATACTCTAGGTACTCAAAGTCCTAAGTCGGAGTAAAAGACAATGGGATGGCTACGGGCGCTAGGACGAGCATGTCACCTCGATCCTGGCACCGTCTACGATCAGGATTGAGCACCAGGGAAGTCCCCTTACCTTACTCTTCTTTAATTTATTTGACATGGGGACATGCCAAATCTTTAAGTGTGGGGTGGGGGATGTTTTTTAATGTTGTATATTTGTATGTATTTGATTGGTAGTTTGGTTTGTTTTAATTAACTTCGACTTGTCCCGAAGATGGACACGTCTCAACGGGTCTCTTGAGGGACTTAAGTCGAACAAAAAAAAAAAGATTTTCTTTTGTTAGGTAGTGTATCAACTCCCCCTTGGTTTTTCTTTAAACCACGGTTCTTTTCAGAAGGTTTTCATTTGAATCGGGTGTATTTAATTTTTTTTTTCCTTTTTAGTTTAGGAGCTTCTGGGCGAGGGAAAAATGGAAATAGGATACCCTAACTCCATGGTACCTTGAATATAGATTACCTTAATGTGACACTTAGGCTCATTAGTTGACTATAGCAAGAAAGCCTTAAAATGTGTGTTTTTGATTTGGCTTAAGTACCTTGAGCAGAGTGTCTGATGATCCAAACTGAATTGAGTCATGTGCCATGTGTGAGTGAGGCTTTGTGTATTCTGTGCTAACATTCAATGCCTAGAACTTGATAACAAGAGACATGGTAAGGGCTTAAAATTATCCTAAGGGGAAGGTATTAGGCACCCCTCAGGATCCACAAGTGTGGTTCCCGGCCAACTAGCTTTTGTGAATTTCGTACAATTAGCAAATAAACAAATAGGGTTCAAATAGTAGGGGATTTTAGTCTAGTACACATAGGTTTGAAAACAATTCATGGAAAGATGAATTTTGAAAAGAATTATAGTCTAAACATGCATATCGAGAGAGAGTATCCTAGGTTTGTTTGTAATATGGATCACATCAATGCAATACCCGGTATAACACTCGTTGAAGAGGGGCTACACGTGGTATTAACGCACCGGTCATCATATCCATATCTAACCTTTCCCACCCCGTGAAGGTAATTAAAGCGAGTGTTGGTCTCGACCTCTATTGCATGTTGTTACCCATACCTTCCTATTAGTCCCAGAGGAGTTTAGGACTTCTATCCTATAAAGAAGGTTCTAGGCGGGCCCTTAAGTTTTAAAGGTAAAATACTAAAGCGACATATAAAAAAACAGATAGGACTTCAATTAAGTGGAGCATGGAAAACAAATAGAAGGCTCAGGTATACCTCCAAAAATAATACACATAAACAGCATGACTCATACATAGTTAAGGTCCAGATTCAAATTCAGATCCTAAGCATGGTATCAACGGAGACGGATTTTATTGCCTAACTCGGAGAGGAAGTCCTAATCAGTTTTGCCTACTGGTTTTAAGCATGCTGGTATTAATCACAAGAAGACATTCTCCAGTTTTTATTTTTTAAGGTTGATTACCTAAGGCTTGCCTAGGCGTGGGAGGATATGCAATAGTTGTTCAGAGTTGTTGACATTTTTAGGTTGTTCTACCTAAAAGCATGCAAATCTGAGTATGGCATAATATACAGAGATTAATTACCAGTTGTTATGGCGAAGTGAACTATTTCATACTTCAGTAATTAGGCTAAGTGTAATTGGGAGAATATGATCCTAGAACATGATATCTAATGCTGAATAACTTAAAACAGGATTTCTAAATGCACATCGAATTATGCACAACTTTAGAATAGGCAGAAGGGACAGTTTATTTTAATGTTGTTTACCTAAAAATAGGATTTCTAAGTGCGTAGCATAGTTGTAGCATGATGATTGAACATTTATACTAAGACAGGATTCTAAATGAATTTCAGGATAAGCAGAATCACATAGTGACAGTTTACGTTGGTGTTATTAGTTGCCTTAGAGACAGGAGTTCTAAGTGATGGTGAGATGCTGAAAAACAGTATATAAATCCTAGGGATCATGATATCTAATGCATGGCATGCTTTGTGTTATGCCTAAACATGGAGTCTACTGCACACAGAAGAAAGTAAACCTAGGAAGCATTGTTTCTACCCTTGATTACGCTACAACATACATAGTACCCTCCCCTTTTTCACTATCCAACCCCAGAGTTGTTTTACAAATAATTATTACAGACCATTGAATATGAATTACATAACTGAAATAGAAAATAAGAAGCTGTCTATAGGGAGCCTGCAGTATTGGCCCAGATATCCATGTCCTCAATGCCAAGTATTGTTTCACAGCCTTTCTCATAATCCGGGTGTGTTAGAGTTCCCTAAGGACCTCAAGGGATCCCGGGTTGTGCTCACACCCAGATTTCACAACCACAGTAGAGAGTAAGTGCAGTGTGGAAGGTCCAACCTTAGTGTGTCAAAGTTCAGAGGGAGCTCAAGGGTCCCAAAGCAATGCTCACACAAAGGGGGCAAAACTTAAGAAGTCTAAGAGTAGAGTGAGAGTGCTTGACATAGTTTTGAAAGAGATGTTTGTATTTGTAAAAAAGAGTTTCACACGTAAGATGATTCCTGACAACTCAGCCAGCTACGTGGACCAAGGAAAATATGACAGCTGGATATGATCCTATAAAGAGGTACGAAAAAGAGAGGTACAGATCAATAAACCTACGGGGTAATCATCTACGGCAAACCCAACCTGATTGGGACAAGGAAGACATACGGTCAGAATGGATCCGGACAAAGCTACGGGCAGATCCAAAGATCCTCAATTAATGACTCACACGTTACACAACCTTCACGCAACAGTTACGGTTATCCTTTGTAACATCTCATTAATGTAATAATTAGTCATTAATGAGTGATCATTGTAAGAGGCAGACGGTATATTGAGAAATTCCCTATATAAGGGAAGAAGAAATAGCTTGTAAGGACATCTGAACTACATATACAATACATTTTACTTTTCTGAGCATCTTATCATCATCATTTACTTATGCTTCTTTACTTAATATTATTTTCTTGATTATCAGTAATCCGTGTTCATCCTAAAAATAGTTTTGGTCAAAGGATCTAATTCTTTGGTAAACAAATTGGTTCCGTTACTGGGGATCTGATAATCTATGTTTGCTTTTCAAAGCGATATCCTCTGAACTATGGCGAATCCCAACGACAATAACCAACAGAGAGATAGGATTCCATCACCTCTTCCATCCCCAAGAGGTTCAAGGGAACAATCCCAAGAGAGATCCAACAACAACAACGATAACAATAACAGTGATCAAACAGTAGAAGAAGATCATGTAAAGCAAATGATTGCAGAATATGTGAGTCAAGCTTTGCAAGAATTTGCAAGGGGATTATCGGCGGCATCACCTGCATCACTGACACCACCTCCTAATAACACAATCACCGTGGAAAATCCTCAGTCTGGGTTGGTAAACTCAGCAAGGGATGACACTCCTAACGAATCTCTCAAAACGAGACCAGATATGACTAATAACCCTGAATTACAAAATTTACTACTAACCTTGCAGAAACAGGTGAAGGAACAAAACGATTAAATCGAGCAAATTCCTGGAGTACCACCTGTTATCAAAGGAATTGATGTTGATAGATATTCTCAACAACCTTGGAAACCAAGCACAACACCCTTGCCTATACCCAAGAAGTTTAAAATGCCTGACGTTCCTAAGTATGACGGAACAACTGACTCACGCGACCATGTGACTGCTTTTACCACCAGAGTAGAGGGCAACGACTTAACAAAACAAGAGATTGAATTAGTCCTTGTCAAAAAGTTCGGAGAGACTCTTACCAAAGGAGCCCTAACCTGGTACTCTCTTCTCCCTGAAAATTCAATTCATTCTTTTGCTGAGCTTGTAGATTCTTTCATAAAAGCACACTCTGGTGCACAAAAAGTTGAGAAAAGAATGGAGGACATATTTAAAATAAAGCAAAGAGACACAGAACTACTCCGTGAATTTGTAAACAGGTTCCAGTGAGAAAGAATGCAACTACCAAGGGTGCCTGATAATTGGGCATCCATGGCATTTGCAAGTAACCAAAATTAAAAAAGCTCAGAAGCCACGAGGAGACTCAAAGAAAGCTTGAGAGAATTCCCAGCTACAACGTGGAATGATGTTTACAACAGGTACAGTACTAAACTTCGGATAGAAGAAGATACCATTGCTCGTTCGAAAGATGAAGATCGTACTAGATCCAGACGTTCCGAATCAGACAGGAGATCAAGTAAAAATAGGTATGAACCTTATTTAGGACCATCGGGATGCGAAACTCGTCCCAGGTTCGAAAACACTAGCTTAGATTATAGACCACCAAGTAGAGATGTGGGATCATCCTCATCTAGATCCAAAAAGGATCGGGATGAATGATCTAGAGGTAATGCACGAGTTGGGGATCATACCTTTAATGTAAGTACTCCTGAACTTGTTTTAGTATTAAGAAATATAGGAGATAAGGTTAAGTGGCCCAACGAAATGCGGTCAAACCCAAATAAGAGGAACCCAGATTTCTGGTGTGAGTTCCATAATGATCATGGACACAGGACTGCAGATTGCAGATTTTTACAAGGTGAAATAGAACAATTATTGAAATAGGGCTATTTAATAGAATTGTTTAGTGATAAAGGTAAACAGGCATATATGAAGAACAAGCAGGAGCCCCCGACGCCTCCATCTCCAAAAATAACCGTCAACGTGATACATGGAGGAGAGGAAGTGAACAGAATAGTTTGCAGATTAGCCTCGAAGGTCACAATTACCTACGAAAAGCGGGTTCGAGAAAATCCAGATGAAGATGATATAACCTTTGACGATGCAGATTTTGGTGGACTAATGCTCCCCCACAACGATGCTTTGGTAATATCCTTACTCATTCATGACATTAATGTTAAAAGAATGGTTATTTATCCAGGAAGTTCAGTCAATATCATTTTGCTAAGAGTCGTGGAAGAAATGCTCATGGGAAATCAGGTGATCCCAAAGGCACGAGCCATATCAGGGTTTGATAACTCTACAGTGATAACCAAAGGAGAAATCAAACTTAGCACTTACGTCGAGGGAGTAATTAAGAACACCAAATTCCAAGTCATTGATACTGACATGGCTTATAACGTAATTATGGGAAGGCCCTGGATCAACGACAGGAAAGCAGTACCATCAATTACACCAGGTAATTAAATTCCCTTCAGAATGGGGAATCAAACATATTAGAGGTGATCAACAGACCTCCAGAAATATAAATTTCGTGGCGCATTATAATAAAAAAGTAGAGACGGAAGAACCGAAAGATAGAGAAATCTCCCAGACAGAGGTCACCAGCCAAACAGGTACGAAAAAAGTTACTGATCAAATAGGTACGAAAGAAGTGAACGTTCAAGCAGATACGGAAAGAGATACTCACGAGAAGGTGAATCAAGTCACCACAGAAGATGCATTTGACCACACAGATGTAGATTCCAGATCGGACGTCATTCATGAACCAAAGGAAGATGAGCACATCAAAACAACTACGGAAGAGCTCGAAGTTGTTCCATTGTTTGAACAAAAACCTGAACAGAAGGTGTATATAGGCATGAGGCTGAGCCCCGGTCGAAAAGGTAAGTTAATTGATTATTTAAAGGTTAACGCAGATTGCTTTGCGTGGTCCCACTCAGATATGATAGGTATCCCACCAGAAGTAATGACTAATAAACTAAATGAAGATCCATCCTTCGTACCTGTTAAGCAGAAGAAAAGAAAGCAAGGACCATTCAAGAACCAAGTGATTGACGAAGAGGTACAGAAACTCTTAAAAATTGGTTCGATACGAGAGGTAACGTACCCTAACTGGTTATCTAACACTGCGGTAGTACCTAAAAAGAATGGCAAACGGAGAGTATGCGTAGATTATATTGATTTAAATAAGGCATGCCCCAAAGATTCATTCTCATTACCATATATAGATCAAATGATTGATGCCACCGCAGGTCATGAATTGTTAAGCTTTCTAGATGCATATTATGGTTATAATCAGATTAAAATGGATCCCTCAGACGAGGAAAAAACCTCCTTTATTACGAACAGAGGGAATTATTGTTAAAAAGTCATGCCTTTTGGCTTAAAAAATGGTGGAGCCACCTATCAAAGGCTAGTGACCAAGATGTTCCAGGAACATCTGGGAAAAACGATGGAAGTTTACATCGATGACATGCTAGTAAAATCAACACGAGCGGAAGACCATTTCCAGCACCTCTCTATTACATTTGACATTTTACGCATGTATAATATGAAGTTGAATCCAGAAAAATGCGCTTTTAGCGTAGAATCAGGTAAATTCTAGGTTTCCTTGCGTCAAACAGGGGAATAGAGGTAAATCCCGCTAAAATTAAAGCTATAGAAGAAATACCATATGTACTTATAAATAAAAAAGAAGTTCAAAGACTAACGGGAAGAATCGCAGCTTTGGGAAGATTTATTTCTAGGTCTTCTGAGAAAAGTTTTAAATTCTTTTCAGTCCTCAAAAAGCAGAATCAGTTCGAACATACTGAAGAATGTCAACATGCTCTCAAGAATCTAAAAACTTATCTATCAAAAACCCCGCTACTATCAAAGCCAAAGGAGGGGGAGAGGATGTACGTCTACTTGGTTGTCTCAGAAATTGCTGTAAGTGCGGTATTGGTAAGAGAAGATAAAGGTAAACAATCTCCCATTTATTATGTAAGTAAAACTTTACTAGATGCTGAAACCAGATATCCACATCTAGAAAAGTTAGCCTTAACTTTAATAATGGCATCTAGAAAATTATGACCATATTTTCAATGTCATCCAATCACTGTAGTAACTTCGTATCCATTAAGAAACATACTACATAAACAAGAACTATCGGGAAGATTAGCCAAGTGGGACATAGAATTAAGTGAGCATGAAATAATATATCAGCCTAGGACTGCGATTAAGTCTCAAATCTTAGTTGATTTTGTCGTTGACTTTAGTAATAGCATTGTCCTTGAAGTGGAAGAAGAGTTACAATGCTTTAACTGTGCTAATCCGGGTCTATGGACCCTATTCACTGATGGTTATTCCAATATAAAAGGTGTCGGCTTAGGCATAGTTTTAATATCACCCACGGGTGAAAAGACACGACAGGCTATCAAATGTTATCCTATAACTAACAATGAAGCAGAGTACGAAGTTGTCATTGCAGGACTAGAACTCGCACGAGAACTCCCAATCGAGCAAATCGTAATCAACAGCGACTCCGAACTGGTAGTAAATAAGATGCAGGGGACTTACATCGCTCGAGAGACTCGGATGCAACAGTACCTGGAAAAGGCACGAGAGCTCATGAGACAATTCAAAACATGGAAGGTAATACAAATACCTAGAGAGAAAAAAGCGGAGGCAGATGCATTAGCTAACCTCGCAGCAGTCACGGAAGTAACAAACAAAGACAATGTAATTGTCGTTCATCTATTCCATTCAGCGATCGACCAGGATAGAAATGAGGTAACTTTCAACAATTTAACTTGGGATTGGAGAAACGAAATTCTAAGTTTTTTGCAGAATGGTACCGTACCTGAAGACAAGAAAATAGCTCAAGCACTCCGCCGTAAAGCTGCATGGTACTGCCTCATTCGCAATATATTATATCCCAAGATGTTCGAAGGTCCCCTAGCTAAATGCTTCGGACCTAATCAAAAGGAGTTCGTGATGAAAGAAATCCACGAAGGTCACTGTGGAAATCACTCAAGGGCGAGATCCTTGGTAAAAACCCTAATCAGAGCTGGGTATTATTGGCCTAAGATGGAAGAAGAGAACGAGAAATTCGTATCCAAATGCGACAGATGCCAAAGGTTCGCCAATAACATGCATCGACCATCGGAATTATTGCATCCAATTATATATCCATGGCCCTTCATGAAATGGGGTATGGACATAGTGGGACCTCTTCCCCCAGCTAAAGGACAGGTACGGTTTCTACTTGTGCTAACCGTCTATTTTACAAAATGGGTAGAGGCAGAAGCATTCAAACAGGTGCGAGAAAAGGAAGTTAAAAGCTTCTTATGGAGAAACATAATATTCCTCTTTGGAATACCAAAGGAGATCGTGTGTGATAATGGCCCACAGTTCATAGGCTCGAAAATCACAGAGTTCTTCGAAAGCTGGCAAATCAAACGGATCACTTCAACGCAATACCACCCTGTGTCCAACGGTCAAGGGAAGTCAACGAATAAAATCATCATCAACAACCTAAAGAAGCGTCTAGATAAAGCCAAATGAAATTGGCCTGATGAGTTACCAGCGGTACTATGGGCATACATAACAACTTAAAAATAGCCACGGGAGAAACTCCGTTCGCACTTGTCTATGGCTGAAAAGCCTTTATACCTGTGGAAATTGGCGAACCAAGCATAAGGTTTATAACAGCCACGGAGGAAGCAAACGACAACGAATTGAAAAATAATCTAGATCTGCTCGAACCACGAAGGGAAGCAGCACTAATACGAATGGCAACTCAAAAACAAATCATAGAGCGTTATTAAAACCGTAAAGCTCATCTAAGATACTTCAAGATTGGGGCCTTCGTCCTCAAAAAAGTCTTTCAATCAACGAAAGAAGCAGGCGCAGGAAAGCTAATGTTACACCCCATGTTTTCGTACGTGAGAGTACATCGTAAGTCAATTGATTTAAGCTCAGAAATAAGATTCTATTTGATGGAATATCAAGTAAGTTAATCATGTTACGTTGGAGGTTACAAATATTTAAGATCATGAATAACGAGTACCAAGAGGGTTGGAAAGCTTAGAAGCTAAACCAATTGAAGAAAATAAGTTTCGTCGAAAGTCGACGAGTT
>ML277822.1:0-16077 GCA_005239495.1 Nicotiana undulata
TAGGGCTCATTGTATCATTGAAGAACATACAATAATATTATTTTTCTCCCATGATTTCTCACAAAAACCTCCAATGAACCCCCAACCCCTGGTGCTTCTCGGAAAGATAAATATGACTGCAGTGTGGACCTCTTCCTTACATTCTTGAAATGAAAGAAACGTAATCATATTGCAAACTGTAATTGTTACAACACTGAGGTTGTAGTCATTGCAGATGCTCCTTTTTTATTTCATTTTTTCCTTAAAAGATTTATTGTGTAACCAAAAGAACTCCCTAAACATAGGTCACTTGCCGGAAAGTAGAGGTATTTGTTGGACACTGATATATACTTTCTCAAGCTGCCTTAAGGTGTTATACTTGTTATATCACGCAATTTAAATGTGCAATTTTATGTTGATTGACTAATCACTAATCAGAGAACACTGGTACTGTGTTTTTTACCTTGGCACCAAATTGCTAGCGTTGCAAGACATTGGATAAGTATATTGGTTATTGTTTAAGTAGTCTTACTACTAGATCTGTAAATGCATTCCATTGATAGCCTAGCAGGCTAAGACAAATTTGTTCACATCATATTAGACCATTCCCTACAAACTTTCACCCGTGGCGGAGCCAGAATTTTCGCCAGGGGGTGTCAGCATAAAAAAAAAGAGTTACACCGATTTTTTTTTAGGGGAGTCAACGTTTAGTAAATATACATAAAACAGAAAAATTATCTAGCAATACAATGTAATCTTCCGGCCCTTGGTTGAATGTGGCTCCGCCACTGAGTTTCACAAGCCATTAAACTTATCATCCAATCATCTTTGAAATGTATGATTTAACGGGATTAAATAGTTAAACATGGAAACCTTGGTAAATCCAGCCATTGGCAGGATAATATGTGCCCCACAAAGCAAATACATCAAAGATTTACCGATCTATCCCTCTCCCCATATACTTGTTATCAATAACCTGCTCTTTATGCAGAAAAGATATTTAAAGCATCCACCATACCTTGCGTCATCTATTTGAGGTTGGAAATTCTTGTTTATTTGATTGCTAACTTATACAACTTACATTTTTGATGAACCATCTGCAGATGGCTGATCAATCGAAATTTTTTGGCTTTCATTTCCTTGACTTTCTTCGAAATTTCCAGATCCGACACCAACATTAGATGCATATGGTATAATTCTGCTATGCCTTTGGTGCAACTTAGGCAGCCCTGTACATCTTACTACAAGATACAAAGCATGAGTCAGTAACGAAATAGAGCAACAAGATGTAGCAATCAGAAAGAAAAAAAGGACCGAATCTAATTCTATGAGGAATATTAAAACGTGACGAATCAAATCAGAAATTATCTTGGTAGGGATTAAGAAAAAATTTCTAATAGCAAAGTGGCATCTTACATCTAATATTAAGTATCTGTTTACTATCTTATAGCATCTTTCATTCCGATAATCTAAGTCACTAAAAGGCTTGAAGTAATATAGAGTTTGAAAGCATTCATCTAAGTGGCATTAGTCAAGCTACATTGTCGTTCACCATGATTTGTTCAAACGTATTTCTAACTGAATAAATGACAAAGCAACAAATCCAACTGAATAGTAGTCAAACTAAATTATCTTTGACCTACAAGCACAAAATTGGATAAATTCAAAATCGGCCACCTTCCCGAAACCAAAAGAGGAACACCAGAGAAGGCCACTTTAAACAAATTCACTGAGAATTCTTGTTTTTTTTACAATGGTGGTGTCCGGGCCGCTTTGCGCACACCATGAACTATTCCATCGAGTACCTACTACCACCCATTGGCACAACTATCAAAGTAACTCTGCCACCAAGACTTAGGCGGACGGGAAGAAATCACCTAGCATTTTATTGTCTCTGTTGGGATTTGAACCTCAGTCTCCCGTAGTTTTCACTCACTTCATTAACCGCTAGGCCTCAACCGTGGGCGCTAATGAATGTTTATCTTTTCTTTTTCTTTTTCATGAATGCCTATTATTGAGCTCACCTTTGTGCCACCTAGACTTGTCAAACGGGCCACGTCGACCCACGAACAGGCCCACATAACCCATTAACATTGATCATTTAACCGGCCCATGACCCACGAAACCCTAACCGGACCAACCAACTAATTTAAGGGGCCTGGGTCGGGCTATAATATTTTGACCCACTGAATCGGACCGGACCGGAACCGGTGGCTAACCCACAAGTCAACCGGCCCGGACCAATATATATATATATAGACAATTGGTAAAAAATTGAATCCAAACATTGAAGAAAGAATATAGTACCAGACACTATGAGGCGTCTTGTCGAAATAGTCGAATTTCATATGGTTTAGACTATTAGTTATAGAAATAGTCGAATTCCATATGTTTATCGAGTTTTAATGTTAATAAAGTATGATTTTGCTTTCATTTTATTCTAAATGGCTTCAAGGACATGTAGTAATTTCAAGTTCGTATATATGTATAAAGTTCAATATTTTTATCATTTATTGGTTTTTAACTTTATTTTATTAAATTGGATGCGGCCCATTAGGGCCCGGGTTAAGTTATTACGGGTCAGGGTCGGGTCAACATGTTTTAATTAATGGGTCAAATCCGGACCGAACCCCTATAAGAAAGTGAACCGGTCCGGCCCGGTTAAAGACCCACAGGCCTAGAGTCAACGAGTTTGGGTCGGGTCGGGTCGACACATTTACAGGTCTAGTACCACCCCAACTGAAGCTACACCACTATGACTAGCCCAAATAAGCCGCCTCTCAATATGCACATACCATCCAACTCCTCAATCAGTAACGCATTTTTCAATTAAAACAACAGTTCGAAAAAACACTATGTCAATTTTCTCAAAAACATAAATGGGGTATCTCTCAATTCACTTTATCAGTATATACATAATTCAATGAAGTTCTTGGACACAAAATTGAAAAGGGTATTCAGAAACTTACATAAAGAAGGCAAAATATTCCTTGTGGATATGAATGGTTTACTAGGCAAAGAATCCACCACATTCAAAAATGAAAGCTTTCTCTTCCCATAACTTGATGCTATAGAATTAGATGTCTGAAGAGCCAATCCCTGCATTTTTTTTTTCTCTTCTAATTCTACTAAAAAAAATAATGTTTTCTATAATGAAGTCATCTATAAAAAGACTAAACCAATGACTGGTTTTTTTCTCTAATTTGAGATTCTTCTGGACTTTACAAAAGTAGTTGTAAGCTCAATCTGCAAACGCAGAAGTTGAGTTGAAACACTTTTTTTGGACTAGAACTACTGATTAGGCTTTGAGATTTTGCAGATGCCACGTGCCATAATCGATCGTTGGCGATAAACTGATGAATTGTTTCAAACGTCGTCGTTTTGTAGCTGTGGAGTTGGTCTAGATTATTGGGAGAAATTCAAAAATAACCACATTTACTGGCGGTCATTCAAGAATAGCCACAGTTTTCAAAGTAATCAAAATTTAATCACTTTTTATGTAAAAATAAATTTGAACGAAAACACTGTTCAAAATTCAAAAATATTCCAGAATAATATACTGTAGTTTCAGTATAAAAATATACTGGACTTCCAGCATAATATATTGGAGTTCCATTATAATATATCGGTCCAGCATAATATGTTGAGAGTTCATACATAGGTGCTCCAATCTCCGGTATATTATGTTGGAGCTTTCCATGTGTCGGAGTACCAGCATAATATGTTGAAAATTCATACACAGGTGCACCGATCTCCAGTATATTATGCTGGAACTTCCCGTGTTGCAGCGAAATAGTAGTTATTTTTCAATGATTTTGCAAACGCTGGCTATTTTGAATGACCAGTCCGAAAACTGGCTAGGTCGTGCTATTTTACCTGGATTATTAATCGAAGCCCAATTGGAGTTGTTCCTTGGATGGATCTTTACACAAATAGCCGATTAGATTCACTGTTTACTTTTCATGATCGGTATATATATATTATTCATTGATTATATACGATTATAGAGATATTGGTGTTAGCTTTGTACTCTAGTCTGTTTTGATTTATGTGAAGATGTTTGACTGAACATGGAGTTTTAAGAAAAATGAAACTTGTTTTAAACATCCAAGAGATTTATATGGTTATAAAAACATGTCATTAAAAATGAAATGAGAAATTTAAATTTAAATTATTTTTATATATAAAAATATATCGTTCTTTTCTAAGCAGAGTAATAAGAAAATAGTATTATATAAAATGAAATAGAGAGAGTATAACTTTGTTAAAGTAATCGTACAACAACAACAAATCCATTATGTTTCCGCCCGGTGGGATATTAACTTTTTGGTGATTATTTTAAATTGAAAGATCCAATTTATAATTGATCAAAGAATGTTTCATGTTGTTAATCAATGAGGTTTACCAAGTAGCAATATATTAAATCCTCAGACCTTTTTAACACTTCCCAAAGCATGCTACATGTTGTAATACGTTTGAAATATCGGATAAAATAGGTGAGACGACAAGAATCATGCAAAAAGGATTGCATTATTTATCAGGAATTAGAATAGTGTTTGAATTACCCCTTTCTTTTCGAGTGTTATTAAAATGCGTTAATCTCTTTGTTCTTGCATATTCATATGTCAGGATTTATTAAACTCTTATATCTTTTTCGACTAGAATATGGTATTCTATTTTAAAATTAAATAGAACATATTATTATTTAGGTTTAATATTAATTTTTATGTTTAATTTTAAATTCGATTAACCTTGCAAACGTACATCAACAAAAAATTATTATTAGACGACTAAAAAAATAATCATGTGTTATTAAAATAGTTCCCCCATAGAAATATTTCTGTTATTTTTCTAATTTTTACTAAACATATATTCACTTATGAAAACTTTATTTATAACTTTAACAAAGTAAGATTGAAATAATATTCATGTACAGAAAAAACCAAAAAAATTATAAAATCGAACCAATCTAAATCGATATAGTTGGTCTGATTTAATTTTGATAAAAACGAACCAATCCAGCCATGTACACCCCAAGATAAAAGGGAACGAGGTGACGAAATCGAATCCACACCTACTATGTGGAAGACTTCATCGACATCACTAGATTATAAGCTTTGGTGGTAAAATCTATGGACCTTATCTGTGCTAAATTATTGAGTCCAATAACTATTTAAGTCCATATAGGGCAAGATGAAGTCTCAGGCTCTCAGCTTACATTGAAAGCTTATTTCTACGAGAATCAAAAATTAGGAATCAAAAGCTAATCAATGTTAAGAATTAGTCACGAGGATAAAAAAAATTGCCACGTGATTTAATTCCCTCTATATAAATAAATTTGTAGAATTCCTATATATACATTCCATCAAATCCAGAATTTCATTGACAATTTGCATTAGCATATATGGAATCCGATTCTATTAAAATGCTATACATTCCCTTTGTAACATTTGAAGCCAACACTAATGGCTGCAGCAGCCTTTTCAAATGACTAAGTTCCAATGTTCGATTACCCAAAAAATCAGACATGTTCACTATGCCCTATAAGAATCTGGAATAGCGAAAATAGCTAGGTTCGTGTTATGCTTTTAAAATCAATCATCTTATCATTTTTCTTCAAAATGTTCTTTACACAAGTAGCCAGTCATATTTATTTTTTTGGTAAATAAAAATATTTTATAACCATTTGCGATATGTACAAGCGGAACTAAATTATTGCAGTTTAACATCTCTAAACCGCAGCAAAGCAACTAACCAACTATGACATCAAGTACTACTAACCACCTGAAATTACCAAGCTCCCTCTTGCACAGGATAAAAATTGAGCTTTGTAAGTGTTACTTTTAGTCTACTCCTCATGGATCCTCTATTAAAAAAAATCTCCCTGAATAATCCTCCTGACAATAGTTTTCGGATTTTTTTTCTTAGCTTGAAATACTCTATGATTCATCTCTATCCACAAGTGATACAAACCTGTCGCCAGTGTCATTCGATAAGTTTCTGTAGTTGCGCTTCTTCCTCTAGCATAGTCTTCTGCCCATTTAAGCTCTTCTTGCCATGGCATGGTTGCGTTGTTAATCCCTTGCCATTGTAATAGTTTACACCACACTTGAGTTGACATATCACATTGGAGGAATATGTGATTAATGCTCTCATTCTAAGTTAAACACAATGCGCACTCTTGGTCACTGCGCACTCTTGGTCACTTATGACACTCACTTCATCAATCTATCCTTTGTAGCTAGTTTCCCATGAACTGCAAGCTTAAGATTAAAGATCCACTTTTCAGAACCAAGATTATTGCAGACAATCTTCTTCCATTGCACTTTCGGGAAGTCTCCTCTCATGAGCATATACATCTTCTTTACAGATAACTTTGTCATGTTTCTTAGATCGGCCTCCATTATCCTAGCTTTTTGGACATAGCTTTTGATCTTCTAGATCTTCTGTACCACCCATGATGCTTGTGTGGGCATAATCTCCCATATTTGCTGCTTTATTATGTAATATGAGTGTGCGCATTTTACCCACATCTTGTCCTTTTTGCAACAAAGATTCCACAGTATCTTGCTAACAGGTGCCCTACTCCGCAGGCTAATAACCAATATATTTAAACCACCAGCAACTTTAGGGTAGCATATCTTCTCCCAAGCAAGCAATGCCCTCTTACTCTATGCTTCCAGTCCATAGAAATTTTCTACATCTAGTTTCAATGAGTTTTATTAGTTTTTTCGGCAATACAAACACATGTGACCAAAAAAATTGAATGGAGAAAAGAACATTCTTAATCAATTGTATCCTGCCTGCATAGGACAAGAATTTTGATATCCAGCTTGTGATCCTTCCCATCATTCTTTGAAGTGGTGGTTTACACTGGATGACCTATAATCTTTTAGTACTAAGTGGAACTCCCAAATATCTGAATGGCATATCACCTTTGGAAAAATAGAGCAGATCTAGGATAGCCTGTTGCGTGACCATATTTACTCTACCAAAGTATACAGAACTTTTCTCCTTATTAGCAACAAAGCCAGAGGCTTTAGAAAACTCCTTAAAGCACTCAAAAAGCAGCTGGACAGAAACTACATCTCCTCTACAGAACATGAGTAGGTCGTCAGCAAATCCCAATTGAAATAGTTGCAGCTTTGAGCATCTAGGATGATAGTTATAATTTGGAACATCATGCAATCTCTTTAGAATCCTAGAAAAATATTTCAGGGCTAAGACAAAGAGGAATGGTGACATGAGATCACCTTGTCTCAACCCTCTTTTAGCAATAAATGGTTCTATAGGCCATCCATTAATACAAATAGAGTAGGATACAGTCCTTAGGCACTTAATTACCCATTGTATAAGATGTACAGAAAATTCTAATTTACCAAAACTTGCTCAATAAAATCTCATTCCAAGGAGTCATATGCTTTCTGCATATCAACCTTGACCATGCACCTTGGAGATATACCCCTCCTCCTATAACCTTTAACCAACTCATGGTTGAGGATAATATTATCACTAATTACTCTCCCAGGCACAAAAGCTGATTGGATATTGTCTATAAGGATATCCATTACACTTTGAAGCCCAGTAGTTAAGATTTTAGATATCACTTTGTAAAGTATTGTACAATAGAAATAGGTCTAAACTCCTTAACAATTGAGGGGTTTTTCACTTTAGGGATAAGAGTCACTAATGTGCAGTTAATAGGTTATACATAAAAAGTAGTATTAAAGAAGTACAATACAATAGTGGTAGCATCCTTCCTTATTACTGATCATGCATGTTTGAAGAAATAGACTTGAGGGGCCGCGTGACTTTATCTCTTTAGGCATTGAATCCATCTCCCCTGGAGCTTTTATGTCATCTATACCTTTTACGGCTTGGTAAACCTCTTCTTGTGTCAAAATCATACGTCGTTGCTGGCTTCTATTCAAAACAAGCCCTCTCGTAAATACCTTAGGGTAAACAGTAGGGAGTTGTGATGCAGCGGTCCCATGTAGATTCTGATAAAAGCTTGTTATCTCACCAGCAATTTCATTTTCTGATTGTATTCATTGTCCAGACGAGTTCATCAGCCTCTTTATGTGATTATGGGATGTTCTGTTCTTGACATTTGCAAAGAAATACGATGTATTAGAATCCCCTAATTGCAACCATTGTATCCTAGACTTTTTCCTGAAAATGGCTCAACAATCACATCATCATGCCTATAATCCCTCATTTGCTCTTATAAGTCTGCCAGCTTCTTTCTAGTGCTCCGAATCATGCTGCCCACATTTAAGAATTGCCGTATATTCAGTAGCTTTATTTCACTTTTCACATTTTTGATTCATGCAATTTCCAACAATAGGTTTTTCCCATCCATGTTTAACTTTTTCTACAAAATTCGGATGGTGAGCCTGATGATTCAAAAATTTGAAAGGTCTAGGCTTCCTGTTAATTGTCTCCATCAAATCAATACATAAAGGAGAGTGATCAGAGAAGCGAGAATCCATGATTTCCACTTCCAATTGTGTAAAATTGGTCATCCATTCAGCATTAACGAGGGCCCTATCAATTCAACTGAATACGTGGCTATTAGTCTAGGTGAAGTCCCTCCCAACTATTTTGAGCTCACATAGTCCAGTGTCCACAATGACATCCCTAAAGTCCCTAATTTCATCTTCTGTCAACGTAGAACTGTTAATAATCTGTATTTGTAAAATAATTCTGGAGAAAATAAATAACATTAATAGAAATGTAAATGAAATAACAAAATCAATTCTAACCCACTGAATTCACAGTGTTTCCTTAAGGAATTTAATCCCCTACTAGTACCCAAGGTTATGAATTATTTCCTCCCAGGATAGAACGAATTACACACTGGTGTAGTGGTACTTCAAACCCCAGTGTTTCAGCGAACACAAAGTTCGGTTGCAAATCACACTTACTGTTGCTTTCTTTGAAGTTAAAAAATGCAGAAGGAAGGAGGAGAACTCAGAAATTAGTATGTAAAATCTGAGAGAATGGACTTGTATTTATAGCCAAAGTTGGGCTGAAATCTGAGGAGGTGCAACTCTCCAGAATGGCTGTTTTTGCAAAACGGTCATAGAATAAATGTCATGACATAATTGACTATTTACTCAACAATAAAGAGGGAAAATTGAAGGGTAGTTAATTTTCTGTTACAAAAACAGAAAACTGAAAATTGGATAACTGAAATGGATTTAATATTAATATTTATTTTAATAATCATAAATATTTAATAACATATCTGTTAATATTTAATATTAACAAATAAATTTGGTCCAAAAATTAATCAATTGATCATTTGACCAAATCCAAATCCGAAGCCGAAGCCGGGCCGAGCGACGACGACAACGACGTGAGGCTTGTCTTCTTTTCAACTCTTTAAGAGCTAGAAGAAGAGCAATTGCTTATATTCCCATAAAAAACTTTTTCCTCTTCCCATATGAGACAATCAAGGAGGAAACCTCAAATATTACTCAAATATTTCTTTTTGTCCCTCCATTTCCTATTCACCCGCCATGGTCCCTATAATCCAGTCTCTATATTACTCAACTGTCTCCACAAGCTTTTCCTATCTTCATCTGTGTGCAGCACATAAGTAGCAGTAAAGTGAAATTCAATAGGTATTACTGAAATTTTCATAGTCCCATGTATCACTTGCTCAATAACAGTAGTCATGGTGGAGTCAAGCTTCCTGGGATCCTACAACACCCATATTCTCCCTCTCTTACTATTAGAGTAATTGGTAATTTTCCATTCTCATCCCCAAACAATTCTCCTTATTACACCACTAGCATTCTTTTCCTGTACTCTATTTTCTTGAATAGCTATAATTATACACGATTAAACACATATTAAACATAAATTATGCATATATTATATCTCCACTGACTATTTTTAGTTTAAGCGATTGAGTGGGCGGCTAATCGGGTTAGTTCTTCTACGGAAAAAATATTGCAGCCTCTTAAATTTTTTAGAATCAGAAATTAAGTATAAATTTGGATATACTTACAATTTCCATTTGTCTGCGATCGAGTATGTCTAATTATATAAACATTGATGACCAGATTCAAGTTCTAGGCATAAATATAATGCCAATGCATATAGGCAATTTGGCTAGGTATATTCCACCACATCTCAGTAAAAGTTTGTAAACCACCTTCAGAATGTTAAACTATCACACCATAGTCAAACTTGTTAACCTACAACATATTTTTACACCCATTTTGCCACTACATCCAAAGTTTCACTCCTCTCTAAGGTTCAAAAATTACATGTACCAGTAAAAAAGAATTGATCTATGTACGTAATTTAATTTTCCGACGGAGGAGATTCAGTTGATCCCCTTCCGCCAACGTAGCTCCGTCGTCGCAAGCAACTGCACCATTTTTGAGGTAACATGTGTACCAGCATGCTTTATCAATCGGCAGAAGCGGACTTGGGATTTGAAACTTATGAGTTCAGTATTTTAGCACTTTTAAGTTATTGGGTTCTGAATTAATGTTTTGTACATATTAAATGAATTTCCTAAGATAAATAAAGAGTTTGGACTAAAATTACTGGGTTCAGCCGAATACGCACCTCGGTCTCTAGCTCCGCCCCTGTCAATCGGCAACTTGTTACAGAGGCAAATCCAGAATTTAAATTTAGTGGGCTTAGAACTTATAGTCGAAAAGGCTACATCACCCCTGGCCATATAAATTTGTCATAATTAAGAAAATGTAATGAAACAATAAAAGAAGAAGAACAATATTGCAGAGAAAGAGAGAGGGGGAATTCTTATTGAAATTTTGGGATGAATTACAATGGAATAGGACCCCTCTATTTATAGGAAAAAGTGAATTAGCCACCAAGTAAAATCCCTAAGATCTCTCTAAAATATAGACATTCACCTTAAATAGAATTCTATTTATAACACTCCCCCTTGAATGTCTATTCAACAAATAATGTGTCTCGTTAAAACCTTAACTAAAATAAAACTCAATGGGAAAAAAATTCTAGAAAAGGAAAAGGAGTGCACATGTTTAGAAATGCGTCTTTTGGTTGCCTCGTTAAAAATCTTTCAAGGAAAATCCAGTGGGACAAAATCTTGTAAAGGAAAAAGAGTGCAACGCGCATTAACTCCCCCTAATGAGAGTATCAATTCACATCCTTGAACCTTCGCATCTCAATCTTGTGCACTAGCTTCTTGAAAGTTGACGTCATCAGAGATTTGATGAATAAATCATGCATATTAACTTCAATGAATATATTGCACTTTGAAAATCCTCGCTATCACATTATCACGCTTATAAAGAATTGATAATTCATTCCACGTAACATTTTCTCAAATGTTTATCATCTCTTCCCCTCATGTTAGAAAAACTAACTTGCTTCCTCAACTTTGAAAACTCATCTTTGTGTGTTATGGTGTTAATCAAAATATACACCACGCATAAATAATAATAAGATAAAATTATTTGGTTCCTGACTCTGAACCAGTTGTGAGGGAGAATGCAATATACGTTCGTGTATAACGTATATCAAACTGATATATATATATATATATATATATATATATATAACTTTGTTCTCCTAAGCAATAGGTTAACTATTAAGTGGAGGCACTTAATAAATCATTTTGCTAAACCAACTGTGATGTAAACCAACTTATCAAGATGAATTGTCTTGAATTGAGAATCTGGAAATTATGCTTAAAATTAAATTATTGAGCAAGTTACCTCGCAAACACTAGGTTGCGGGTTAATAATAATCGCACATGTAACCATCTCATAGATGCATCTTATGTGGTATATATGGCAGGTGAATGAGCTCATATTCACCTTTGGTAAATTCCAGAATTCAAGAGATTCAATCCCAATTTTAGTTGGTATAATAATCGCGAGAACAAGCAAAATAAGAGAATTCGTAAAGAATTTTCTTATTCTTTAATATTTATCCATGTGAATTCTCTTTTATTTTTGCACATCAAACTTAGATTAACATGGCTAAAATCAATTATGCCAACTGGATAAATTATCAATATTGATAAACTTCATGTTTATACCATGATGTGTGCAATTATAAAAAAACTCCAAGTTTATTGTGGCATTCTTTTATTTATGTAGTACAAACTGGAGAATAAAGCGGGTAACTTTTCACATACATATTACCCCACTACAAGTTGTAGTAATAGAAGATATTAAATTTTTCCTTTATTTGTAGTCTCAGTATAACTAACCGCTTTCGGGAATACTTTAGAAACTCAATAATTTTCTTTGAGACTTACTACATCACAACGCCTTATTGATAATCAATTTTATTTCTCCAAAGTAGTATAATTGGCTCTTCTAGAACTTTCAATTAATTTTGTACTACCACATATTCATCAAAATCCATATGGTGAATATCTTTTTCAAGGAGAAAGTTATAAATTATGGTCATTGTCAAAATTATACGCAAGATCTGTTTCTTGCATTAGTGTTATCCTTTAGTAATCACATTGCCAAAATATTTTGGCATAATCACAATATGTATGTGATCAATGACCATTCATGCCATAATAATGTAATTATTTTCTTATTTCATCTCAAACCTCCTTTTAGAGGTGAGTGCGGTATATTCACTACCACTAGCACGTTCATATTCTCCAAGAATGAATATGTATTCATAAATCAGATGTTGTCACATTCACATCATGAATAGATCATAATTATCTATATGTTCTCTACAAAATCTCATGTCAAATCGATGACAAATATTACTTTCACAGCGTGAAGTATTATTTTGAGAATCCTTATTGTTCTCATTACCATAATGATGATGATTATAATTTCATATATTGCCACGTCCACATCCATTGATACTTTTATGGTAATATTTTGTCTTCTTTCAGACTTATCACATATTGCTATCACATTCTCTTAAGGAGAATGAGAATGAAGCAAATTCAATGGGAGGGGTTTCCACATCTTTGGCCACAATCATACATAAATTTGATCATGGCAAGGCATCGAAATTTTACCACTTCGAGTGGTTATAATTTCTTGCAAACTCCATAAGAGTTATAATCAACTTTATTGTTTGTCTTGCATTTTAAATCAAATTATAGAATTTCAAGAATTTAAAACAGAAAAATGAAGTAAAATACTTACCTTAAATTCCGAATTTAATCATGAAGGAAGTTCATAGAACAATTGACAATCATTATGCTTAATCTCAAAGCTTCTACTCAATTGATTAGAGTCTCGTGTTGATAGCGTGTAATGAAACAATAAAATAAAAAGAACAATGCTGCAGAGAAAGAGAGAAATGAATTCTTATTGAATTTTGAGATGAATTACAATGGAATATGATCCCTCTATTTATAGAGAAAGAGTGACTTAGCCACCAAGTAAAATTCCTAAAATCTCTCCAAAATATAAACTTCACCTTAAATAGAATTCTATTTATAACAGAAAATACATAATAATTGTAATAGTAATACAATACAAAACACGACTACAAACAAATAAATTGTCAACCAAATTGCCATATTCATACCGCTTTTTGTTGTTAGTGCTTCCATATGTTCCATTTTATATGAAACTATTAGAATTTACAATACAAAATATAGTACTAATTATTAATAATAGTGACTTATAACAATTTATGTAACTTTCGAATTCAAAATTTTTATTTCAAAAAACTTTAAAGATATATGCCTGAATTCGCAAGAAAAAGAGTAAATAATTTGAGATAAACTGAGAGAGCATTCTTATTCTCTTCTGTTTACCCTCAAGATCAGGTAACAATTGAATTTCTAAGTGGTTTTAAGGATATGTGGGTTAGCTAGACACAAAATGATAAATCAAATTGCAATTGAAATAAATAATGATAAAGTAAATGCAAACCACACAAATTGAACAGTCTCAGCCGTGGAAGGTTAGCCACCCTCGAGCCGTACATACTTCGATCGATATCAGGACAGAAGAATAAGAACTTAAAGAGAATAATAATGTATTTCTTTGGAATGCGTGTTCAATGTGTTAAATGAATAATCATACCCCCCCCCCCCCTTTATATAGTAGAGGAGTCCTACTTTAGGTACAATTTTATAAAAGGTAAAAATTCATTGATTTTCTTATTACCGGTTCTTTACTGATACGTGCGGAAAATCCAGCTGTAATATCCGACCGGTCACGGATATTTCAGTCTTCTGTTGGTTATGCTAACATTTTTTCTTCGATCTTGATTGGGACTAAGGTCGACTCCAGGATCACAGACTCAATGTTCTCGAAGGTAGACATTCTGACCTCGGGTTCTAGCTCGGTGGGACTCGGGGTCGAGCTTCAGTCCTTCGTTGTCACGTTTCGAGCCTAACCTACCATGTCGTAAGCGAGCTCGATTTCGACCGTATACATATAGTCCCCTCGTTTTTTGGATAGTAGACGACGAGAAACGACATGAGCTTCCGATCTTGACTTCGATACCCCGTGACAAATACAAAAATAGATGAAACGTCTCGTCTGTCAAGTCTTAATGACATTAAATGCTTGTAAGTTGTTGGTCGGCCACTCCGGGATGCGAACTGTCGCTGAAAAACTATAAATACCCCTTCCTTTGTTCATTAAAACATTACATCCAAGCCTTTTTCTCTCGTGTCTAAGAAATTTCAATACTTCCAAGCACTTATACTCTGGTTACTTTGAGATCTTTTATAAGAACTTTCATTCGCCTTCACCTCAAACCATCAAGTGTACTCTTTCAACTTCTTCTTTTTCCTCGTTTTTTCTCCATCTTTCAAAGAAATAGTGAAGACTTCAAAAACCATTCCCCAAAAAGAAACTCTTTCTGCCTCGTGACTGGCTACCGATGAGACTGTTTCGCATACTGCTGTCGAGGAACCAGTAGCGGAACCTCCTCCGAAAATGTTCAACCCTGGGGAATGCCCAGTCAATGCTGATTTTAAAGTCCAAAGGCCCTCCTCCGTAACAGGCTGGTGTGAGTAGGTCTCGGTATATATCTGCTCAATCACCGAGGACATTCTTTCCGAAGTCAAAAAAGATTGCAACTGGTTGACAAACATGTGGTGGTTCCCAAACCTGACGAATCCATCACCACCTACGTCGAGGGATTTTTAAGTGTTTACACTTATCCCTTCACGTTGGGCCCCTTGTACCCGGTTATCTTCGACTTTAACAAAATATATAAGGTAGCCCTTGGTCAAATTCACTCTTCTTTTTGGAGGATCGTAATCCTCCTCAGTTTCTTTGTAAGCAAGATCGAATGGTGCCCTTTCACTATCGACCACCTCATGCGTTTATACAGTCCCCGACTCTACCAGGGGGATTGATAAAGCTCGCCCGTCGGGCCAGTAAAGCCTCATTCTCGAGTATCGATGAATACTGGGGTCGAGGTTGGCTAGGCCGTTTCGTCCGAGTGAGGACCTCAGACTTGATCCCAGCCGAGTACATGTCGTTCCTTGAGAAGTGTAATATGTCACTTAAGTATAATTTTGCTTCCAAGATTTAATTTATCGCTTTTTTCCTTTCTTCTTATCGGTGTCCTGAGGTGGTGCAGTTGTTGCTCAAGTCCCGAATGAAGTTCCTCGAATCAAGGAGTGGGTCGAGGGAATCATGTTACAAAGGCCTTATTCCGAGCGTTCGTGATGCGAGATTTCAAAGGGCCGATGGGAGGCCCATTCACATGCTGAGATCCCTTTCATGAGTAAGTAATATTTGGGTTACATTTTGCATCATTAAGTTCTCACTTGTTTTATTCCGTTTTGCAGGTCTGTCCAAAGATGACAGACTGAGGCCTTCGGCTGGTGAGGAGGACTTGCCCGTCGAATCTCCTACTCAGGGACAGGCCAGAGAAAAAAAGAAGGAGGAGAGATCCTAAAGCTCGGAGAAAAAGAAACCAAGGAGGAGGCTGATCCTCAAGCCAAATAAAACCTCCAGCTCCTGAATACTTGATTCGGACTCCCTCTACCGGCTTAGGGATGGTTTGAGAAGTATGAAAATTTAGTGGCCCAGGAACAATCGGTCCCTGAAGAATGGGCATCAATTGGGGGGGGGGGGGGGGGAAAGGGGACAATCCATCCACAACCAAAAAGGCCAAGGTCTCAGGGGG
>ML277822.1:16117-50918 GCA_005239495.1 Nicotiana undulata
ACCAATAAGAAGGGAAAAAAAAAAAGCGCAGAGAAACAGGGGGCCGAGAAAAAGGGGGATTAATGGGGGGGGGGGGGGGCGATAGAGGACAATCCATCCCAAACTCAATAGGCCAATGTATCAGTGAGGGTCGAGAACCCTCAAGACGTCGGTTCTACTCTGCCGGTGTCGTCGATATAAGGGGACTGCCTTTGTTCACGGACTCAATGTTCGGTGAAGCTCAGGCAATGAAGGAGCGGTCAAATGAGGAGATCCAAGGAGAGAATGATCCCCTCCAAAGCTTTTTTTTGATGGCATGGATTCTATTACCACGAAGGATGTCACCGGATTGGGTGATTTAGAAGTACCAAGAAAAAGTCTGCCCTCGGGGACATGAAGGTCTGGTTTAGCCCGAGATTGGTCAACCGGTTCCCTGCCCCAAGTGTCGATCCTGGTCGGAAGCGGTCGATCATTATCTCTATTCTGAAGCACGCCGAGTCCTTTCTGAGTCCTTTCTGCGCCCGTTGGGCTAGCTAGTTACCTCTGGTTCCTGGTGACTGAAGAAAACCAGGCAAAGATGAACGAGGTGGAATCACCATGCTTGTTCAACGAAAAACAGCAAGCGCTGAATCAGGTATGGTCTTACCAAACCTTTTCATTTTCCAACTTTGGTTACTTAATGATTTTAATATTTCTCCTTGTATTTGCAGGCCTCGGCTCTTCACCACGAGACCTTCTTCCTATACCGAGAAGAACTGAGTCTACTCGAGGCCGAAGCCAAAGAGCTTACTGAGAAGAGAGATATGTACAAACTTCTCAGTGAACAACGTGAGGAAGAGGCTAAGAGTCTTCGGGACGAGTTCGATGCATCTCAGAAAGAACATGCCGACCTGTTAGAAGTGGTAAAAGTCTTTGAGGTTAGTGACGATGAACTAGACTTGGTGACTAACGGTCGGATTCCGCAGGTCCAACAAAAAATTGATCGGGTCAATCAACTGCGAGCTGAGATGGACATTGTCAAGGCCGAGACTAATGAGTGAAGGGGCAGGGTGGACCGCCTGGCCTCGGAATATGAGACTGCTCAGGTGCATCTGGCTTCGGCTGAGGCCCAGCTTCGAACGGACAAAACAAAGGCCGAGGTGCAGGACAAAAGGGTTGAGGTGCTCCAGTCTCAGCTAAGTGTAGCCGTCTCCGATCGAGGAAATCTTGCCAATGAGATGGAAACAGCCAAGTCGGTGTTCGTTGTTTTTAAAGCTGATGCCGACTAAATAGTGGACCGATATAAGGCCGATACCGAGGAGGCCCAAGACCGCTTGAAAGACATTGTTGAACATGAGAAACGACAGTCACGAAGAGAGGCCCTCGAGGAGATTCATGCTCGAGGTTTTGATCTATCCGCCGAAATCGAAATCACTAAGGGGATCAAGGCCAAGGCCAAGAAGTTGGCTTACCCCAATGAAGAAGAAGAAGAAGATTCTGAGAGTTCGGTGGATCCGGGGATGAAGAAGACCAGGCTATTTAGACGCCTTTGTAGATGTTTTTGCTTTTTTATTTTTTGTACTTGTGTACTTTTTGTATTTTTTTCCAAGGTTGTTTGGCCTTTGTAAAGATTTTATGTATATATATAATACAAGGCATCCTTTCCCCTTGGATAATTTTTGAGTTTTTTTTTTTGATTTATTCTTTATGTTTGCAAAGATCGAAAGGCATCAGCATGAACTAGTTAGGTCATGTTTGGAGGTTTGAACAAGCCTTGCCTCTGTCATTATTTTGTCTAAGGCATCGTGGGGGGTTCGGCATGATCAAAACTTTTACCCAAAGTACTTATAATTTTTTAGATTATAGTTTGTCGAGGGTAGCCTTTAGAACCGGTTTAGAAATGTTAGGCCTTGTTTTTCATTACGGGTCACAGTCGTCTCCCAGTCGTTTTAATATGGCTTTAGCCTTTTTAGTTCGGGTGTTGCCTCATGGGATTTTCACCTTGAGTTATCCGGGCTTTGCCTAAGATAACAATCCCCGAATGGGGATGGCCGTAGCCATTAAGGTTTGGGTGTTGCCTAATAGGTCTTGTGCCCCCGGGCTTCCTTAGCCTGAGCCGTCCGAGTTTGTTTTTGAACGGCAGTCCCAGATTAGGAGTGATCGTTTGAACCCGGATAAAGGCAGCCATTGGGCTCGATACCTTGAGGGGATCAGATTTTGGAAATTCCTTAAGAGGAAAGAAAAATGAGAAATTCTTAAGGGACAAGATATTTATCCGCAAGGTAGAAACTTCTTCTTATTCTTGTGCGTAATAGTTACACATGTGTACAAGTTTTCTTCCATGGCTCGAGCAATCTATGCGGTCACTGTTCATTAACCGTTTGTCCCTTACAGCAAATACTATCGATCAAGTCGAGATCATTCAATCATAAAGTGTCTTTCCTTGCTAAAGTCGTTATTCGAGGGTAATGCCCCCCTAGTGCTCGAGGCCTATTGTAGAGAGGCCTCGGATATTGTTGTTGTGATCTTTGATACCGGTTCGTGATTGGACTTCTATTCTAAGTTAGCACGATTTACTGTTGCCTTGTTAAAAACCTTGCCGGAATACCCATTTGGGACAAAACCGGTTCAAGGGAAAAAGAGTGCAACGCGTGCTTTTAGGCCTAAAAATTGTATTGTTTCTTGTTTGTTACATGTAAGTGTTAATTTAAAATAAAATAACTGAATAGGGTCGTAGCTTAGCAATACTATCGTTTCAAGTGAGTAATATTCCAGTTGTTCAGTATTTGCTCGTTTATTGCTCTGAGTTTAAAGGACCCCTTTTCGGTGATGTCGATAATTTACTACGAACCTTCCTATTTCGACCCCAACTTCCCTTCGTTCAGGTTTGGGGTATTTAGTGTAACCTTCCTTAATACCAAGTCCCCGACATTGAAGTTTTGAAGGTTGGCCCTTCGATTGTAATATCTCTCAATCCGCTGCTTTTGGGGGGCCAACCGGACAAGGGTTGCTTCGTGCATTAGATCTAGACTCATGTTCATAGCCTCGTCGTTTGATTCCTTGGTTGCATATCAGAACCTGAAACTTGGTTCTCCGACTTCTGCTGGTATTATAGCTTCGGTGCCGTAAACCAGTGAGAATAGAGTGGCCCAGTACTAGACTTCGAGGTCGTACGGTATGCCCATAGGACTTCGGGTAGGATTTCCTTCCATTTTCCTTTGGCATCGGTCAACCTCTTTTTGAGTTTTTCGAGTATGGTTTTGTTGGTCGATTCTGCTTGTCTGTTCCCACTAGGGTAGTAGGATGTTGATATGATCCTTTTGATCTTATGATCTTCGAGAAATTTGCTTACTTTATTTCCAATGAATTGTTTCCCGTTGTCGCATACGATCTCGGCCGGCACTTCGAACCGGCATATGATGTGGTCCCAAAATGAAATTGATGACTTCTTTCTCCCTGTTTTCATATGACGGGCTTCCACCCACTTAGAAAAATAGTCAGTCGTAAACAATATAAATTGAGCCTTACTGGATTCTCATGGAAGGGGGCCAATGATATCCATTCCCCACTTCATGAACGAACATGGTGACAGAAGAGAATGCAGTAGATCCCCGGGTTGATGAATCATCGGAGCATGTCTTTGACATTTGATAAGTAGGGATTTTGACCGCTTACTTGTGTTTTAGATAAGAAATGCTTAAAGGTATTCTCGAAAACTGATGAAATGTTTTCGCTTACAGGAATGTTGTAATATGAGCCAAAGAAATCAAAATCAACTCATAAAGGAGTCAAAAGTGAACAAGAACCAACACAGGGCAAAAAGGGCAACTGTGCGGACCGCATAATTCTAGTGCGGCCGCAGAAGAAAGGGTCAAAGACTGGAAATTGAGCAAGTAAAGAGGTGCGGACCGCACCAAAATTGTGCGGCCGCAGGATGTCAAGTGTGGTCGCACCCACTATTGTCCGGTCCTCAGGAGTGAAGAATCAGAGAGTTGGGTTCAAGTCCAAAGTCAAGGAGTGCGGACCACATCATTTTTATGCGGCCCCATAATCAAGAGCGTGGCCGCACTCAGAATTGTGCGGTCTGCATAAGTCCAGCAAAAGCCATAGCTCAAGTTCAAGGAATGTGGACTGCACCATAATTATGCGGCCGCAGAAGCAAGTGTGCGTCCGCACTTAGAATTATGCGGCCGAAAACCTCCGCACAGGCATTTTTGTTAGATATTTTCAGCTTAGTATAAATAGAACTTTTTGTCATTTTTAGGTTAAGTTATGTTTTAGAGGAACACCTGTTTCGTCTTTCTTTACTTCTTTTGGCAATTTTGTACTAGATTTGTCTCTAAACACTAGATTTTCATCCACAGTCTAATATTATGGATTCTATCTTCAATTCTTCTTTAATTTCTGCAATTTGCATGAGTAGCTAATCTTTAGCTAGGGTTATGACCCAACCCTAGTGTGGGTATTTGATGGGTGTCTAGTTTAGGGTTTGTTTGTGATTGGGTTAGTGATAATTAGCCTAGTTCTTGCTAAAACTCAAGAATTAATGGTTGCAAACATTGATTCATGCCTAAATGACTTAGTCTACTTGAGAAAGAGGGACTAAGTCTAGGAAAACTTGGATAACAAGGAATCGGGGTAAACTCAAGAAATTGATATCCCCTATTAAAGGGTTAAACCTAGAGATAGTAATACCCAACTTGAGCTAATATCACTTGTTTTGTGCAAATACTCATTTGGACTTGAGAAAGCCAAATTGGGCAAAATCACTCAAACTACCGAGAGGTATAGAGCGAGTACTCGAATGTGATAGCTATATTACAACCCCAACTAATCAAGGTTTCCATGGAACTTACCACCCGTTAGATAACCACCTAGGTAGAAGTCACGACCCTAGTCCCTTTAATCATTTGGAAAACCCAAAACCAAAAATATTGTCCTTAGCTTCATTACTTGCCTCAATAGAGTAAAAATAGAAGTAGAACACCAACTAAGTTTGTGGAAGTGTAATTAGAGCCAAAACTTGCAATTAACTTAGATATACACCTAATCTCATTTGTTAACTCCCTGTGGATTCGATCCCGACCTTTGTTGGGTTTATTATTGCTTCGACTGCTACTTAATAGTGGTGTGGATTTGGCCGAGATTAATTTTTGGCGCTGTTGTCGGGGAGTTAAACAGATTTAGCTATATATCTAGGTATTTGTGTGTTTTGTCTTTCTTTCCTTCCGTGTCACTAATTTTCTTTGTGAATTGCTTTTAGGTACGAAATTTCTCTTAACAACGAGCCCCTCGGGAATATACCATTGGGGGAGGAGGTAGATGATGAGCAAGTGGATGAGGTTCATCTCGAGCCTCAAGTAAACAGGAGAGGCCGACCGCCACATGATAATATCCCAAACCCTCCCCCACCTCCACTAAGAGTAGCACATCAGGTGTTGCCCAACAAGGACTATGCAAGTGCAATAGTCCCGCCCCGGATTAGGGAAGGCAACTTTCAAATAACTAATATGATGCTTACACTAATTGAGCAGTGGGGTTTCTTCACCCGATCTCCACACCAAATTTCCTACAAGCATCTCAAGGGTTTTGTTGATACATGTTGGGGGAGCAAGTAAACAAATGTCTCCGAGGATGCATTGTCGTTAAGGCTATTTCCCTTTTCTCTACGGTGAAAGGCTTTGGACTAGTTATAGAGCTTGCCCAATCATTCCATCCACACTTGGGATGAGTTTGCCGAAAAGTTCATTGCCAAATTCTTCTCTCCGAGGCCATGGCTACGCTAAAGGATGAAATTCTGGCTTTCAAAAAAGATCCCAATGAGCCATTGCACGAGATTTGGGAAATATATCGTACCATGGTCAAAGAGTGACTGGGTAATGATATGAATGAGGCCATGATCCAACAGACCTTCTTCAGGGGGGATCAACACAACGAATCAGTGTGTGGTAAATCAGCTCGCTGGGGTAACTTCATGAACACGCCTTATTCTGAAGCTTTTGAAATCTTGGATGAGATGGCAGATACCTCTTTGGCGTGGCAAGGTAGACCCAATGTTCCTCAGGGTGACCCAAATGTTATTCACCTACACAAAGAGCTACATGATCATGGGAAAGCTATTGAGGAGTTGAAAACCACCATGAACCAATTGGCCAAGGCTCAGCTTCAACAGGTTCAAGGGCCAAACCAAGTGAATGCTATGGAAGGGGTGAGCATGATGGTAAACAAGAGAAGGCAACGAGGTCAACAAGTACAAAACCATTCGGAGCAATTCGGGCAAAATAATAGTGGGTATAATCAAAATGATGCATATGGTAAGCAAGATGAAGAGGTTCAATATGTCAACAATTATCAAGGTCAAAGAAGCAATGCTCCAAATCAACAACAATGGAGATCAAAAGGAAACCAAGGAAATTGGAACAACCAAGGCCATCAAGGAAATTGGAGTGGTGGAAACAACAACAACCAAGGCAATTGGGGGAACAATAACAGTCAAAACAATTGGGGTAATCAAGGTAATCAAAGCAATTGAGGAGGAAATAATCAAGGCAATTGGGGTGGAAACAATAAAAGTAATTGGAGAGGCGACGATAATCAAGGGGGTTGGAACAATAGCAATCAAGAAAATTGGGGGTCGTGCTTTCAATGTCCCCCGATGTATCAACAATCGAACAACCTGCCTCCATATCCGTCGCAAGGTCTGAGTTCTTTTAATAGTGAAATGGGACGGATAGAAAACATGTTTAAGCAAATGATAGAGAAAAATGCCGACTCTGATGCCCAATTATCCTCCCACAATACTTCTATCTACACCTTGGAGGTCCAACTTGGCCAAATTTCTCAAGCTTTAAATACTCTCCCTAAGGGGAAACTACCTAGTGATATGGTGGTGAACCCGAAGGGTGTGAACAATACGGGGCATGCAATGGTCGTGACAACAAGAAGTGGGAGAGGTGAAGTTTCTAGTACGTCAAACCAAAGAAGAAATGTGGATGAGGATGTGTTGGTTCAAGATGATGATGTTCCAAGCAATGATGTGCAAGCTAATGAAGAGGTGAGGATAGGCATTGATGAAAATATGGAGGAGACACAAGATGAATTGAACCCGTCTAGGGAGCATGTAATAGACATACCAGATCCGGTAGTCGCGAAGGCTAAGGCTCCCTTGCCAAGGCCTCCTCCCCCATTTCCTCAAAGACTCGCAAAGCAAAACATGAGAATCAATTCAAGAAATGCATTGATATGATGAAATGTTTTTCCATAAATGTACCGTTGGTTGAAGCCTTAGAACAAATGTCGGGATATGCCAAGTTCATGAAAGATTTGGTAACAAAGAAGAGATCAATAAACTGTGAAATGATCAAAATGACACATCAAGTGAGTTCCATTGTGCACTCCATGGCTCCAAAGTTGGAACACCCCGGTGCTTTTACAATCCCGTGCACTGTTTGGAGTGCCGATTTCGCCAAAGCTTTATGTGACTTAGGGGAAAACATTAATTTGATGCCCTATTCTGTGTTCAAAACATTAGGGATTGGGCAGCCAAGACCAATATCCATGAGGTTGCGAACGGCGGACCGGACAATTGGGGATAATTGATGATGTGTTAGTTCGGGTTGACAAGTTCATCCTCCCTGCAGATTTTGTGGTACTTGAATGTGAGGTTGACTATGAGGTGACAATCATTTTGGGGAGACCTTTACTTGATACAGGGAAAGCCTTAGTTGATGTGGAAGCTGGTGAGCTCACATTCCGGGTAGGCGATGAAAAAGTGGTGTTCCATGTTTGTAAATCAATGAGGCAGCCTAATAGCAACAAAGTATGTTTGTTCGGGGGATCTTGTGACCGAAGTAATTGTTGATGACACAAGTGATGTGATAAATGTTGAAGATACCTTGGAAGCTATGTTGTTGAATCATGATGAGGATGAGAATGAAGGCTTTGTAGAATGTGTCAATGCTTTGCAAGGAATGAGATCATATACTTATGGGCCTCGAAAACTTTCTTTGGATCTCGAAAACAGAAAGACTCCACCAACAAAGCCCTCAATCGAGGAGCCTCCCACATTGAAATTAAAGCCCTTGCCTTCACACCTCAGGTATGAATTTCTAGGCCCTTGTTCCACTTTACCTATTATTCTTTCCTCGTGCTTAACTAACGTGCATGTAGATTCCACCATTGCGGTGCTCCAAAGGAGGAAGAAAGCAATAGGTTGGACATTGGCGGATATTCGGGGTATAAGCCCCGCCTTTTGAATGCACAAAATCATATAGGATGAGGATGACAAACCCTCCGTGGAACATCAAAGAATATTTAATGAGGCCATGCAAGAGGTAGTGAAGAAAGAGATCATCAAGTGATTGGATGTTGGGGTTGTCTACCCCATTTATGATAGTTCGTGGACCTCGCTGGTGCAATATGTCCCAAATAAAGGCGACATGACTGTGATAACAAATGACAAAAATGAATTGATCCCCACAAGAACTGTCACCGGGTGGAAAGTGTGCATGGATTATAGGAAGCTCAACAAAGTTACTCGGAAAGACCATTTTCCGCTACCATTTCTTGATTAGATGTTGGATAGGTTAGCCGGACGTGCTTATTATTGCTTCTTGGATGGATATTCCGGATATAACCATATTCTTATTGCACCTGAAGACCAAGAAAAGACCACTTTCACTTGTCCGTCTGGCACTTTCGCATTCTCGCGGATGCCATTCGGGTTATGTAATGCACCGACAACTTTTTTAGCGGTGTATGATGGCCATCTTCACCGATATGGTGGAGTACTTTCTCGAGGTTTTCATGGATTTTTTCTCTATTGTGGGAGATTCTTTTGAAGAGTTCTTGGATAACTTGGATAAGGTATTGTCACGTTGTGAGGAAACTAACTTGGTGCTTAATAGGAAGAAGTGTCACTCTATGGTCGATGATGGCATTGTCCTCGGCCACAAGATTTCCAAGAATGGTATTGAGGTTGATAAAGCAAAAATTGAAGTGATATCCAAACTCCCTCCCCCTACTTCCGTCAAGGGAGTGAGGAGCTTTCTAGGTCACGCGGGGTTTTACCGCCGGTTCATCAAGGATTTTTCTAAGGTGGTAAATCCCTTGTGCAAACTCTTGGAGAAAGATGCCAAGTTCATTTTCAATGAAGATTGTATGAACGCATTTGAACTACTCAAGTATAAGTTGACTACCACTCCTATTATCACCGCGCCAAATTGGAGCTTACCATTTGAGCTCATGTGCGATGCAAGCGATGTAGCAGTTGGAGCGGTATTGGGTGAACGAATTAACAAGATCTTCCATCCGGTCTACTATGCTAGTAAGACCATGAACGAGGCCCAAGTCAACTATACAGTGGCCAAGAAAGAACTCTTAGCCATTGCCTTTTCTATAGAAAAGTTCCACCCATACCTAATGGGTACAAAGGTGATTTTTCACACCGACCATGCGGCACTTCGTTATTTGATGATCAAGAAAGATTCTAAGGCAAGATCGATGCAGTGGGTACTTCTTCTACAAGAATTTGATCTTGAAATCCAAGACCGCAAGGGGAGTGAAAACCAAGTAGCGGACCACTTTCCTGATTAGAAGAGGAGGGGAGGCCACATGATGGACTTGAGATCAATGATTCATTTTCGGACGAACAACTCATTTCCATGTATATGACCGGGATTCCATGGTTTGCCGATGTGGCCAACTATCTGAGTGGCATTATTCCGAATGAGTTCTCTTCAAACCAAAGGAAGAAGCTCAAACGGGATTGCCTGGACTACTATTGGGATGCGCCATATCTCTTCAAAATTTGCACTGATGGTGTTATACGAATATGTGTACCAAAAGAAGAACAATTGGGTATTCTTGAAGCTTCCCACTCTTCGCCATATGGTGGTCACCATGGTGGAGCAAGAACTGCTACAAAGGTGTTAAGTTGTGGATTCTATTGGCCTACCCTTTACAAGGACGCTAGCGAGCTCGTTAAGCGTTGTGATGAATGCCAAAGGGCTAGTGAGATCTCCAAGAAAAATGAGATGCGTCTCACCACCATCCCGGAGATTGATATTTTCGATGTGTGGGGCATCGATTTTATGGGTCCATTTGTGAGCTCATGTTGGAACACCTATATTTTAATAGCAGTGGTTTACATGTCCAAATGGGTTGAAGCTGTGGCTTTTCCCAACAATGAAGCTCGGAGTGTGGTAACTTTCTTGAAGAATAACGTATTCACAAGGTTTGGTACCCCAAGGGCCATCATTAGTGATGGGGGATCACACTTTTGCAACAAAGCTTTTGAAACTTTACTCTACAAGTATGGTTTCACTCATAAAGTTTCGACCCTCTATCACTCATAAAGTCTCCAACCGGGATATCAAGAGTATTCTGTCAAAGACTGTTAATGCAAACCGGACTGATTGGTCAAAGAAACTTGACAATGCTCTTTGGGCTTACAGAACAGCTTACAAAACACCAATTGGCATGTCTCCGTTTTGGTTGGTGTTCGGGAAAGCTTGTCACCTTCTTGTGGAACTAGAGCATAAGGCCATGTGGGCGTTGAAGAAGATTAACCTTGAGTGGGATGTAGCTGCAAATCTTAGGGTGGACAATTAAATGAACTTGATGAGTTCGGGTTCCATGCTTACTCCAGTTCGTCCTTTAATAAGGACAAGATGAAGTACCTCCATGATAAGTATATCTGCAACAAAGAATTCAAATAACATGATCTTATGATTTTGTTCAACTCTCGGTTGCGGATGTTTCCAGGAAAGCTGAAATCGAAGTGGAGTGGCCCTTTTGAAGTTATACATGTCACACCTCCTTTTTTCCGCAAGGAGGATAAAGGAGTTTTTCCAATTTAAGTGACATTATCAAAATGGGACTATTTATTTAATTAGAGTCGTCACTTGGGATAATTTATAAGTCACCGGTTTATTATAATTCCCAAATTGAGGAAGAAATGATTATGTTTAAAGTCTGCGAAAACCAGAAGACCGGGTAAGGAATTCTATTAACCCGGGAGAAGGTGTTAGGCATTCCGGGATTCCGTGGTTCTAGCACGGTCTTTTAACTATTAGTAATTGGCCTAATTATCTGATTAATTACATGTTTTAAAGCCTATTGTGCCTTTCTAACCTTTTAGCCGCTTTTAATTGAAGTTGGGTGGGTCGAGTCACACCAGCGTGCACTCGAATTTTGGAGTTACGTATTTGTTACTACGCCACGGGAACCGTACCCATAGTCACGATAATTTATTTAATTTAACAGTTTGATGGTCGAGTCACGTCAGCGTGCACTCTAATTTTGGAGTTACGTACCATGACTATGCCATGGGAACCGTACCCATAGTCACGGTAATTTATTATTAATCGTGCCTAAAGAAAGCTATGATGTTCATTTTTAAATCGTACTCGTGTCATGCGAACGTGCACACAATCACAATAGGTTGATTAACTAGGGGTATGCCTACAAGCATATTAGGCACGTGAATTATCTAAGAATTATTTGCTTGTTAATTAACATGGCAGCCGAAATAAAAAATTTCATACATATGAGAATAGAACACTAGATTCTGTCTCGTCTAACATACATGCAATGTGCATCTATTAGCTATTTCCTTTGTACAATTTCATTGTACCATTTCATCCTAAATTTCCTCCAATTTGCAGACTCATAGTCTTGTAAGCAGTCAAAAGGAAACAAATGAAACTAAACAAAACAATTCAAAGATCCACAACACAAGATCTGAAAATTAGAAAGATAAGTAAAGTTAGAGCATGACCTTTTAATAGCAACTTTCTTTATTTTAAACATGAAGAAACTCCATTGAGGTTAGATCTTTGAATCAACAACAAAAAACAAACGGCCAGAAAACTTGAGCTAAATGTACAGAAATCTCGAACCAAGACCGGAGCTCGAACGACGGGGACGAACTCGACCTTGAAGCATGATGTTTGTGCAAAAGGGAGTGTTCTGGTTCTATTTGGGAGGGTTTTAAAGGTGAACAAAGGGTTGGTTCGACAACATTTTTTGTTACAGATTTTGGTTGCTGTCTTCGCGTGAAAACAAGGACGTCCGGCGGGCGGCGGCTGTGGTTGCGTCTAGGCCTGGTGCCGCTGGAGCAGTTGCGGCGAGTTTTTGGCGGGTTTGGGCGGCTGGTTCTTGGTTCAAAATGGGGAGGGTGATGGTATGATTCTTAGAGAGGTGGGGCTGGTTGGCGGCGGATTTGAAAGGAGGGAGTTGGGGTGGTGGTCGTCCGGTGGCGGCGACAGTGAGGAGACGGGGTAGGTGATGATAGGCTATAATTGCGTATTTTAGTTACTTATTACACTCGAGTTTACTGCACTTCAATTGAGTTTGAGCTTTAATCGCTAGTATTTTGCACTAATTGTGTGTTTTATGCCTTGTAGGTATGATTCCGAGCTATATAGATGTTATAGAATAAATTTAAGTGATTTGAAGCTTTGAAGTCTGAGTAAAAGCTCAAAGAATTAAGCCGGGATCGTGTTCGGGGGTCAAAATTGAGAGTTGAGAACAAACGAAGACTCGATGAGGCATATTGCGCACTGTCTAGTAAAATGGGCATAACTCTTTTCTCCGAACTCCATTTGAGTTATATAATATATTGTTGGAAAGATAACGCAAAGGGCTACAACTTTCATGTTTTACGTTTTGTCAAATTCCAAACGGAACAGGGTGAAAAACGCTGTCGTAACCGCGACCGCGGAACTGAACGCGGCAGAATCAGAGAGCATGTTTGGCCGCGCCCGCGCTGCGTTTGCCCGCGCTCGCGGCGCGTCCAGGCGTCAAAAAAAGTTTTTTTTCGCGTGGGAGAAGCTATAATTATTTTGGCCCGACCCTACTTGGTATATATACATGTGAGAACGTTATTTTTGGGGATCGAACATACTTTGAAGGGGAACTCACGTGGAGGAACATACACCACGCTTGGAGGAGGCTTCTACCTAGTTTTTCTTCTCTTCTCTTCTTTTAATCCTATAGTTTATTAGTTCTAGAGTTTTGGGTGCTACATGAACGTTGTAGTTTGAAGCTTGAATTGTTCTTATTATTTTATCATATTTATTTATTTATTCAATCTTGCGCTTAATTATTTGATTGTTTGATCACCAATTGAATACTATCTACGAATCTAGGATTGAACTCGGGAGAGGAAATTCTAGATTGCATATAAGATTGGGTAGAGCAAGATCTTAACCCTTAAGGGGAGCGGATTTGCGATTAGCATAGGAATATACCTAATCGCCTTGCTTGGTTACGATACAGGAATTATTAATGCGTTCTTGCTAATCCTAATTTCATAGGAATATAGGCGTTAGGCTAGCTTGAGTAGACGAGTAGTGCTTCGGGAGAAGGCTACGAGTAATATTAACCCTGTCAACCAATAAACCAGATAAATTAATTAGACGATTTAAGTGAAAAACTCAACAGGATTGTTTGCTAACCCATAGCTCTAGAATATCGGCTCTTATTGCATTCGTGTCTAATTTCGCCAACTTGTTTCTTTAATTTCATAGTTTACTATTCTAGATTAATTTTAGTTAAATATCCATACTTTAGGATTCGCTTGAATAGATTAATTGTTTGGTTTAATTTAGTTGACAGTTAATCACAAGTCCCTGTGGGTACGATATCTGGACTTACAATCCTATATTACTTGTCAACCACGTATACTTGCGTGTGTGTTTAGGAGCAACAGTAGGCGGCCGTTTTTTTGGAGAATGGGGTCTTTTTGGTGTAGGGAGGCGTGGGCGGCTCTAGAATGGAGGAAGTTCCGGCGGGTTTTTCCGGCGAGATTGGGGCTGGCGGCTGGAGTTGTTTAGGGTCTTCTAAAGGTTGAAGAGAGGTTAGGGTTTTTTAAAAGGTTTTAATTTAGGTGCAGATGGTATTGGGCTCAAATTGTGTGGGTCACTCCGAATTGGGCCTTAATTTTACAATTCTTGCAATTTTGATTAAAAATATATTATTCATTCCTAAAGTAACATCATAAAAAATGTAAAAGCCATCCTAATTAATTAAGATAACTATATTACGACATGAAATATTTTTTTGGTATTTTCAAGGATTATACTAAAATGAAAAATGGATTAAAAAATAATATCTTTTAAAAAAATACCTAATACCTGAATTAAATAGAGAAATATGAAACTATTTTTGTAATTTTTATTTTTGTGATAAAATAAGGTAAAAGAGTCAAAACTAGTTAAAATAACGATACTAGACCTAAACTAAATATTTAAATACTAACATATGTAAAAAATCGGGGAGGTTCAAAAATTACATGCCTACAACTGCCCCTCTTTGACTGGAAACACGAAGAGTTTTCAGACAAAGAACGACGAGACAGGTTTTTTGACCCGACCCTTATTTAGAGAGACCAAAACTTAAAGAAAGGAGAATGTGACCAAGCCCTTGTATCTGAGCTGCCTACATATCCTTGGCTATAAAGGAATCAGGACACGTGTAGTTCAGAAGTAGGAACAGTGATGGAGTATGTGGAGATGATGAGAGAGTCGAGTGAGATACCATTTCGTCAAGGTCCCGGTCCGCGGTCCTGTTATTACATCAAAATAAAATGAAAAAGACTAACTAAGCCTGTCAATTATTGGTTACAAGATGCATATCTATAAGTCTTCTGAATCTTGATCTTGAGTCTTGAATGGTTCTTCATGTAGACTTTAGATTTGAACCTTGGCGCTTGCTAGCTGCATGTGCTAGTTCATTCTTCTTCAGCTTTTCGGATTGCGACGGGACATGCAAAGATCGTGACTCAGTCCTGTCTTGAGCAATCCACATCTTGTCTCCGCTTTTGCATTTTGGATACTTCTCTTCTTTTTTCTTTTCTTTTATTCTGGATTGAGACTACTTCTGTTGGTCATCTCGGATTGTCGACTCGTATTCTTGTCGCGAGCTTCTGCTACTTCTAATTTGAATTGAATTCTGAATTGATTTCCCTCGTTCTCCAGGTGGGCGCCTGCAACTGACTTGAAACTTGAAATGATTCCAAAACGAATTCCCTCGTTCTCCAGGTGGGTGTTTGCAATCAAAAAAACAAAACAAAAAAACAATTCTGCCCCAGTTTGCACTCGGGAGATTTGTGAGTTGTTAGCAAAACTGTAAACTACTTATGCTACTGATGCAATGATGAGAGTAAACTAAAGACTCGACTAGGATGTGAGTCTCCTGTGTGTAAAACCAAGAATGTTTGACTAGCAAGTGCGTCTGCTAAAAGTAAAACTTGAATGACCCAAATCAGGAAGTGCGTCTCCTAGGGGGTGGAATCTCAATTTAGGAAGTGCGCCTCTTAAAAGTATATCCTGGAAGACCCAGACTAGGAAGTGCGTCTCCTAGGGGTGAAACTTCAATGACTCAAACTAGGAAGTGCGTCTCCTAGAAATGAATTTAAGTGACCTAAAACTAGGAAGTGCGTCTCCTAGGGGTGAAACTTCAATGACTCAAACTAGGAAGTGCGTCTCCTAGAAATGAATTTAAGTGACCTAAAACTAGGAAGTGCGTCTCCTAGGGGTAAAATCTTGATTTAGGAAGTGCGTCTCCTAAACAAAATATAACTTGAAAGACCCAGACTAGGAAATGCGTCTCCTAGGGGTGAAACTTGAATGAACCAATCTAGGAACTGCGTCTCCTAGGGGCGAAATTTCAATTTAGGAAGTGCGTCTCTTAAAGTATATCCTGAAAAACCCAGACTAGGAAATGTGTCTCCTAGGGTGAACTCAAACGACTCAAGCTAGGAAGTGCGTCTCTTAGGGATGAACTTAAATAACTCAAACTAGGAAGTGTGTCTCCTAGGAATGAACTTAAATGACTCAAACTAGGAAGTGCGTCTCCTAGGAATGAACTTTAAATGACCCAAACTAGGAAGTGCGTCTCCTAGGGGTAAATTCTCAATTTAGGAAGTGCATCTCCTAAAACAAAAATATAACTTGAAAGACCCAAACTAGGAAGTGCATCTCCTAGGGGTGAACTTCAATGACTCAAACTAGGAAGTGCGTCTCCCATGAATGAACTTAAATGACTCAAAACTAGGAAGTGCATCTCCTAGGGGTAAAATCTCAATTTAGGAAGTGCGTCTCCTAAACAAAATGTAACTTGAAAGACCTAGACTAGGAAGTGTGTCTCCTAGGGGTGAAACTTCAATGACTCAAACTAGGAAGTGCGTCTCCTAGGAATGAACTTAAATAACCCAAAGCTAGGAAGTGTGTCTCCTAGGGGTGAAACTTCAATGACTCAAACTAGGAAGTGCGTCTCCTAGGAATGAACTTAAATAAACCAAAAACTAGGAAGTGTGTCTCCTAGAGGTGAATTTAAATGACTCAAACTAGGAAGTGCGCCTCCTAGGAATGAACTTAAATGACCCAAAGCTAGGAAGTGTGTCTCCTAGGGGTAAAATCTCAAATTAAGAAGTGCGTCTCCTAAACAAAATATAAACTGAAAGACCCCGACTAGGAAGTGCGTCTCCTAGGGGTGAAACTTCATTGACTCAAACTAGGAAGTGCATCTCCTAGGGATGAACTTAAATTGAACCAAAAACTAGGAAGTGCGTCTCTTAGGGGTGAAACTTGAATTAACCAAACTAGGAAGTGCGTCTCCTAGGGGTAAAATTTCAATTTAGTAAGTGCGTCTCCTAAAACAAAACTATAACTTGAAAGACCCAGACTAGGAAGTGCGTCTCCTAGGGGTGAACTTAAATGACTCAAACTAGGAAGTGCGTCTCCTAGGAATGAACTCCAATGACCCAAAGCTAGGAAGTGTGTCTCCTAAGGGTAAAATCTTAATTTAGGAAGTGCGTCTCCTAAAAGTATATCCTGAAAGACCCAGACTAAAAAGTGCGTCTCCTAGGGGTAAAACTCGAATTACTCAAACTAGGAAGTGTGTCTCCTAGGGATAAAACTTGAATGAACCAAACTAAGAAGTGCATCTCCTAGGGGTAAAATCTCAATTTAGGAAGTGTGTCTCCTAAAACTATATCCTGAAACACCCAAACTAGGAAGTGCGTCTCCTAGGGGTGAAACTTCAATGAATCCGACTAGGACGTACGTCTCCTAGGGATGAATTTAAATGACCAAAGCTAGGAAGAGCGTCTCCTATGGGTAGAATCTCAATTTAGGAAATGCGTCTCCTAAAACAAAAATATAACTTGAAAGACCCAGACTAGGAAGTGCGTCTCCTAGGGGTAAGACTGAGCTTGAGGAAAACTATAAACTAAGCTTGACTAAACTAAAAATTGACCCTATTCTCCAGGCGGGACCCTTGAACTCGAGGAAAACTAATAATTATCCAACTTAACCAAATTGAAAACTGACCCTATTCTCCAGGCGGGACCCCTGAACTTAAAGAAAGCTAAAGATTAACAACTTGAAAATTAAAATTGACCCTATTCTCCAAGCGGGACTCCTGAACTTAAAAAAAGCTTAAGATTAACAACTTGAAAATTAAAACTGACCCTATTCTCCGGGCGGGACTCCTGCACTCAAGGAAAGCCAAAGATTCCTCTCAACTAGGGAAAATGCCTAGGAAGTACGGTTCTTCTCAACTAAGCAAAATTCCTAAGAGGTGTGATCTTCTCAATAACCTTGGCGTAAGCAGAATTTGGGCATTACACCTGAAAAATCCAAGCTTCCGAGCTTTGATATGAACATAGCCTTCATCCCTGTTTCAGACAAAGAAAACTTGTGAATTTAAAACATGGTGGTTAGTTTGTGGCCTTGACTATGAAGGCAATTTCTCTTGCACTTTTCATGATCAACTTGGACTTCAACTTGGAAGACAATGCTTGTTATCGGCCAACCATTTTTCCGGACAACCCTCACAAGAAATATTCTTGATTTGTTCATCCAATACCTTATACCCGATGCATTGCACTCGTATTCCAACATTCACCAAGTCTTTGCATTTCACATGGATCCCAAAGAACATCTATCATCACCAACTCAGTGCACACACAATTCTCCTGTCTTATGCCAATTTGATGTGCTTGCCAGACTCGGCTTTGTGTGATTGAAAAGCTGGTAGCAGATTCTGAAGTCATTTCTCACTTGTTTCGACCAAAACAGACTCAAAAGGGACTCAAACAAAACAAGAGGAACAAATTAAGGGAAAAAAAAGAAGAGATAGTATCTAACAAGAAGAAATTATTATTATTTTTTACCCAAGAAAAGAACAAAGTAGAACTAATCTGGTTTGAAGGACAACTCCACTAATCATGACATGCATTTTGGATTAAGCGGACTGATCTGTCAAGAAAGTCTAATGTTCAACTCTTGTTATACCTCTATGCCATGAAACAGGGCTTCAATGCTCCGATTATTCTATCTGATTCACGATCCTTATTCGACTTGTAGTGCTCGAAAGGTTTTCACCATCAAGCCTCTCTCATTTTGCTCTTTCTCTCAACTTACCGTCGCTTTATGGTGCCTGTGAAGGTTTTCACCGATAAGACTCTCTCATTTTGTCGTTTTCTCTCTTTGTGCTGAGAACAAGGTATTACCCATGATACCGGAAGATCATACTTTCACCACACACTTGATTTGGCATCCTCAAATATTGGTCAGAAGGTCTTTCTTTGGACCGTAATGTAGGCTTTTGGATATGGTTGGAAAGAAAGGGTGGCATGAAGGCTCAAAATAATTTAAGATGAAAGGGTTCAAAATTACAACTTTTGGAATCTGATCTTTTGGCAAAAATTAAAACTCCTGCCCCAGTTTCTTAGAGTCTGGGGAATTATTTTTTTTTGGATTTTTTTTTAATGAAATTGAACCTCAGAGTGAGGTTGCCTACGTATTCTTAAAAGGAATCAGGTCGAATGTAGTTCCAACACAAAGTTGGTTTATTTTGTTGTTTTTTCTTTTTCTTCTTTCTTTTCTTTTCTTTTCTTTTTCTTATTTTTCTCTTTTCCTTCCTTTTTCATCTTTTCCTCTTTTTCTTTTTCTTTTCTGGTTCCTAACTCTACTTCTGATTTCAAAAGAGGGGTATGAAACAAAACAATTCAAGGTTCAAAAGGGGTAGCAAAAGATAAAAGTGTTTGGGTAGCAGAATAAAATGCTTTCGTCATACCAAACTTTAAAAATGTCAGGTACAAGCAAGCAATTGAAGATAAGCAAAAGAAATCATACATAGTATCTATTGATGGCATCAACACAAACAAAAAGTGCCACTGGGCAATACCTTTGTCCCAATGAATGACCCTTGCCATTTCGAAGCAGATTTGACTCAACCTTATCTCGATGTGGCAGAATGCATTTCAGCACTGACTGATCTACCTCAAATTGCTTGAGAGACATTTCCTTGTTGTATGCTCACATCAACCTCTTGATTTTCCAGACTAACTGACTCAGTTTCACTCAATTCAAGTTTCAGGTTATCTTAGAATGCGTGAATCTTTACTTGTTTCCTCAAATGCATCTTTTATCACATTCAAAACCGTGTTTCATTATTTCATGATTAGATTGGCTTTCAAGATCTGGCCTAAAACTACGCATGCATGTCATGTCATTAGAACTGGCCTGAAGAGAATTATATACAAGAAAAGAACTAAACGGAGACTGCAAATAACAAAAACAAAATTTCATTTGACCAAAGGACGGAAGGGTTTGGACAACACTGAAACGAACCTAGATGGCAGACTCAGAGACACAAAACTAACTAACAAGACTCCTAGAGATAAGCAAAAGAGGACATAAGGGTTTGAATCGCCAAAACAAACAAGTTAAAATCTGGATTATAACCCCGAAATAACCAGATAGCAGAAAAGATGTCAAAATGAACTGCCAAGACTCCTTCCCGACTAGGAAATGAGGTGCTTTCTAATTACTAAGCTCGAGATCTTATCCACTGAGTTGCACATCAAAATTACTGGGACCTTCACCCATTTCAATCACATTGTCTTAAGCAAGTGGCTCATTGACTCCTTTGAGGTGGTTTTTTTTTTGGGGGGGGGGGGGGGTGNGAAATTTGGATTTGTGACAATGGCGAAATGGTGACAAGGCTTTCAGAGTAGTTAGTGGGATACAATGGTGGAGGACACCCACTAATCCATGCTTGGTATATTTCGGCCATCTGTCCTTTCAACCTTAGGACCTCTTCTTTCAACTCAGATTCTGATTCAACAATCCCCTTAGGCGAATCAACAACACATGTGTCCAAGTCTTTGCTAGGCATGGCTACCTCGCTATTTGACCTTGTGTTGTAAGGATGACTCGCCACAAACTAACCACCCTCTATTATTATAACAATTAAAATACCAAAGAGGAGCAAAACAAAGCTAACATGTTAGCGTTACGGCATTTATCAGATAAAAATATCATGTTGTGTGCAATGGACCTAGCAACAATTAACGATTCTAGAATGACTTCAAGGGTCATAAGGTCATTTGGCATCATCCCAATTTTGTTCATTTCAATTTTCTCTTCTTTCTTTTCTAGCACTCCTTGGCTTGCGCATTTTCCTTCCTCTCTTTTCTTTCTAATTATCACCATTTTCTTTCTATCACCCCTCACGTCCTACAAATTCATTCTCCCTTTTTCTTCTTCTTTTCTTTTTAAATGATTTGATCGAACCCTATGTAGGTTGCCTACGTATCATGTTCCACATGAATCAGACTAAGCGTAGTTCTGGAAGAGTAATGGACAAAATAAACTAAAAAATAAAAATCTTTTTGGATTTTTCATTTACAACTTTTTTTGAATAAAGAATCAGAAATATGATAACAAAAGACTCGACAAACTTAGCTAGACTATGATAGATTCTAACACCACCTAAAAGACTAAGTACTACAAGACAGGACTAGAGCGTAAAAGACAACATAAAAAGAAAGACAGACTCAAAACATAAGGAGAAAAAATCTCCTTAAGCAACTCCTGAATGCAATGGTCCTGGGGCGTCTGTCATGCTCAAGCTCCGGTAAGTAGATCCACACCTGTATAAGAAAACTAAGACCAAATAGAGTTAAATACTTAGAACATTATGTGAGACAATAACACTTTCTATTGGACACATGCAAGACATGTTTGAGGATATTTTTGCAAAATGGCCTACGTGATTAAAAGGTGGCTAGAAGTGCAAACTCAACAAAGGTGGCCTCTAAGACATGGAAAATTACTTTGCTAAAATGACCCATTTTGTAGAAATGGCCTATGTGGCCAAAAAGTGGCTAAGCATGCAAATTCACCAGAAGGAAACTTAAACAGAGAGGACACCTTTTTGTGGACTTAGGACTCTGAGACATGGGTCACTGAACCTCTTTTGCGAAAATGACCCCATTTTGCAAGAACGACCGATGTGGCCAAAAGCGGCTAGACATGCAAATTCGACCAGGACGGGCCTTAAAGTAAATAGACACCTAATTATGGATTCAAGGCTCTCCGGACACAATTAAACAAACTAATTTGCAACAATAACCCTATTTTGCAAAACGGCTGATATGGTCAAAAGTGGCAGACATGCAAAATTTGGCTACGACTCTCGAAGCCAAGAACTTAAGACTCACTAGGAAGACCGGACCCTATGTGGGCTGCCTACGTATCCCGCCCCGAAAGACCAAAATCGGATATGCGTATTTCGGGAAGATTGGATACGAGAGAGAATATAAAAATACTAATTTGAAAAAAACATATTTTTTGCCTTTTCTTTTGAAAACTGATGAAACATGTAAAATATTTTTGATTTTCTTTTTCTTTTTTTCACTTTTTTTTTTTGGAAAATGATGGAAAAGTGAAAAATCTCTTTGGATTTTCATTTTTATTTATTATTTTTTTTGTCTTTTTCTAAAAAACAATATTGTAAAGAAAAGTATAACGAGGCCTTACATGCTTCATTTTTAAACTCACCATTTTTTCTTTCTCATTTACCCTCAATCATCATTGGTCCGCCAAATGATCCATTTTACCCTTGAAGAATGCAACAAGTAGCACATAAAATGCATCAAGATGGTTTTTTATTTTTTGGGTACACATGTCCTAGACGGGCCCAACCCCTGTGTTGAGTCTCCTAAGTCAAATGCATGTGATGCAAAAAAGCGCTCCTACTTGGGATCCGACATGAGGCTATGTTATTCTAAGTTTAAAACCTGGGTGTATTGTTCTAGACCTGGCTTACCCGAGCGGACAACTCGAGCCGAGGGGGGCAGCATACCGGTAACCAAAAAATCATCCGACTTTGCAACTTGTCTGAACCTCGTTCTAAATTAGGGTATGATACTAACAGAAAAGAAGTCACACCGGCGTGCACTTCCCAGAATATTTAGAAGACTTAGAGAGAAGAAGAGTTTCGTAACAATTTATATACAGTCCAAACAATATCAAAGCGGTAAAAAGCGGCATTTAGCACATAGGGCTCAAACACGTGAAAAATCAGATAATAAGAAAAAACCAACTATAACAGTTATTCTAAGCTCGAATTCTGAACCCTGAACCAGAGGTTCTGTGTTCTTGTCCCCAGCAGAGTCGCCAGAGCTGTCACACCTCATTTTTCCCGCAAGGGAGATAAGGGAGTTTTTCCAATTTAAGTGATACTATCGAAATGAGATTATTTATTTAATCAGAGTCGCCACTTGGGATAATTTATGGTGTCCCAAGTCACCAGTTTATTAAAATCCCCAAATCGAGGAAGAAATGACTCTGTTTAAAATATGCGAAAATCAGAAGACCGGGTAAGAAATTCTGTTAACCTGGGAAAAGCTGTTAGGCATTCTCGGATTTCGTGGTTTTAGCACGATCGTTTAACTATTATTAATTGGCTTAATTATCTGATTAATTACATGTTTTAAAGCCTATTGTGCCTTTTTAACCTTTTAGCCGCTTTTAATTGAAGTTGGGTGGGTCGAGTCACGCCAGCGTTCACTCGAATTTTGGAGTTACGTATATGTGACTACGCCACTGGAACTGTACTCATAGTCACGATAATTTATTTAATTTAACAGTTTGATGGTCGAGTCACGTCAGCGTGCACTCTAATTTTGGAGTTACGTACCATGACTATGCCACGGGAACCGTACCCATAATCACGGTAATTTATTATTAATCGTGCCTAAAGAAAGCTACGATTCATTTTTAAATTGTACTCGTGTCACGCGAATGTGCACACAATCACGATAGGTTGCTTAACTAGGGGTGTGCCTACAAGCATATTAGGAACGTGAATTATCTAAGAATTATTTGCTTGTTAATTAACATAGCAACCGAAATAAAAAAATTCATACATATGAGAATAGAACACTAGATTCTGTCTCGTCTAACATACATGCAATGTGCATCTATTAGCTATTTCCTTTGTACAATTTCATTGTACCATTTCATCCTAAATTTCCTCCAATTTGCAGACTCATAGTCTGGTAAGCAGTCAAAAGGAAACAAATGAAAACAAGGACGTCCGGCGGGCGGCGGCTGTGGTTGCGTCTAGGCCTGGTGCTGCTGGAGGAGTTGCGACGAGTTTTTGGCGGGTTTGGGTGGCTGGTTCTTGGTTCGAAATGGGGAGGATGATGGTCTGATTCTTAGAGAGGTGGGGCTGGTTGGCGGCGAATTTGAAAGGAGGGAGTTGGGGTGGTGGCCTTCCGGTGGCGGCGGCAGTGAGGAGACGGGGTAGGCGTCCGTTTTTTGGAGAATGGGGTCTTTTGGGTGTAGGGAGACGTGGGCGGCTCTAGAATGGAGGAAGTTCCGGCGGGTTTTTCCGGCGGGATTGGGGCTGGCAACTCGAGTTGTTTGGTGAAGAAGAAAGGGGTTCAACTAGGTTTTTTTTCTATTTTTGTGTGCTAGGGTCTTCTGAAGGTTGAAGAGAGGTTAGGATTTTTTAAAAGGTTTTAATTTAGGTGTAGATGGTATTGGGCTCAAATTTTGTGGGCTATTCCAAATTGTGCCTTAATTTTATAATTCTTGTAATTTTGATTAAAATTATATTAATTTCATTCCTAAAGTAACATCATAATAAATGTAAAAGCAATCCTAATTAATTAAGATAACTATATTATGACATGAAATAATTTTTTGGTATTTTCAAGGATTATACTAAAATGAAAAATGGATTAAAAAATAATTATCTTTTTAAAAAATACCTAATACCTAAATTAAATAGAGAAATATGAAGCTATTTTTGTAATTTTATTTTTGTGATAAAATAAGGTAAAAGAGTCAAAACTAGTTAAAATAGCGATACTAGACCTAAACTAAATATTTAAATACTAACATATGTAAAAACTCGGGGAGGGTAAAAAATTACATGTCTACAATACATGTGACACCCTTCGAAACTCTAGATTTGAAAAATAAGAATGGTGAGGTGTTTAGAGTCAATGGGCACTGGGTGAAGCACTACTTGGTAAGGTTGATGATGGCCACGTTGTGGCATTGCTCCATTTCAAGTGATTGATGGTAACAAGCATTGTGTCGCGATGTTAAATCGGGCGCTTCTTGAGAGGCAACCCATGTGTTTTTCTTTCTCTTGATTTTCTTTTTTTAAGATTAGGCATTGTTTTTCGCTAACTGGTTGTAAAGTGTATGCAGGGATATGGGTGTGCATTGCAGGAACTTTGCCAGAAAAAATTGGCTAAGTGTTACAGGAGTGCGTACCGCACCAGATTTATACGGACTGCACCATCACACCGCGGCTGCACAATTTTGCGTGCGGTCTCGCAACTAGGAGATGAAAAATGCAAGGTCTATGAAGTTTGGCCTAACAAAATTCCTTAATGATTTGCGGCCGCACATAAAATTGCGCGGAGCGCACGAATTTTGCGGCCGCAGTCAATTTTGTACGGACCGCACCACCACTTCAAGGAACAGGTAAGGAGTGCGGACCTGACTCAAAATTGTGTGGCCACACTCAGGTAAATTATGGGCCAGACGGGATAGGAACTTTCTCAGCTTTTTACACTTTACAAACTTTGACCTCCGAAACCAACCTAGCACGGTGCATACCCCCTTTGTTCTCAATCTTCCCCCATTTCATCAAGTATTAAATCCCATCTCCATATTCATTACTGGTATGTTAATTTCAATGCTTTAGATTCTTCCTTTTCTTTTTCTTTGTTTTATTTTTTTTAATCTAGGATTAAGTTTATGCCTAATAATGTCAATAATTGGTCAATTTTGCTTAGCATCATATGAGTAGTGTCTTAAATGTTAAATGGGGCCTAGGTAAGTAGCTAATCATGTTTAATTGCTAAAAGCCATGTCTAATTAGTGAAAAACCATGTTTAAATCGTAAGTCAGTGCCCGTGTAATTCAAATTATGCGGTCTCACACTCTTTTGTGCGGTCCGCAGTGGAGGGTATGTGACCGCACACATTTTTGTGTGGTCCGCAGCACCCTAAGTCAAGGGAAAATGTGATAAGAACATTGTGCAGTCGCACTCAATTTTGTGCGGTCCGCAGTGGACTTGTGTGGCCGCACTAATTTTTGTACAGTCCGCACCGATGAAACTTCAGAGACCCCAGTAGTATGAATATGGGGATGTGCGGTCCGCAATGGGTTTGTGTGGCCGCACTCATTTTTGGGCGGTCCGTACTGAGGCAACATAAAAGACCCTAGTAGTCTAAACTTGGGGCTGTGCGTCCGCACTCAATTTTGTGTGGCCGCACTCAATTTTGTGCGGTCCGCACTCGGTAGTCTGCAGTCGCACACACTTTTGTGCGGTCGGCACTGCCCATTACTGAGAGTGTGTACTGCACTTTCAATCCTGATTCTTTATACATTATGAGATCCAATTCTAACTGATTTCTACTACTTATGTGTTGCAGACAATGGTTCGCTTGCGTGGTAGAGGAGATACATCGAAAGGGAGGGCAGAACCCTATTGAGGTTGGGGTCGAGGCAAAACCAACCTACCACTATCATTTCAAAAGGTCATAAACAAGAAAGCTACACCTAATAGACCTCCTGAACCTTCAGAAACCAGTGAGTACCTCCCATCCGGGGAAGCTTCTGAGGGTAAATCCAAGAAAGCACAGCCGAAATCCCAATCACTACAATTCCCAGGGAGACTCCACCTTGTAAATGAACCAACTTCCTCTTCCAGTTCTTCTGAAGGTTCGGAGGAGGGTAGTCAAACCTCTGAGCCTTCTCCCCCACATGCTCCAGCTAATCCTATTAATGTGGATGATGATGATGAGGTCCCGGACGATGGGATAGGGGTGATACTACAGTGGGAGGTTTGGAAAGATCAAGGAGTCCAGAGCTATGGGAAGACAGATTTGTCAATGCCAATGCCTTTTCCAAATTCAGAGAATAGTGGTCGCAGAGGTCGCTCACTCTTGAGAGACAATTCTTGATGAAAGATTTGAACAAGCACAACCCCAATGTCCTCAAACAATTCCAAGAGCGCAAAGGATTGAAATGGTTCACCACCAGCATGCTAGATGCAAATGAGAACCTGGTCAAAGAATTCTATGCCAACATTGCTCACATCAAAAAGGGTGCCAAGGTGATGAAAGTCCGGAATTTCAAAATTCGCTTTGACTCCCGTGCACTGAACCAATATGTGGGATTTGAAGAAGTAGATACAGTGCAATATTTGGAAAAACTATCTATGAGTGATGTAGTTCGCCCGTGGCTAGCTGAGATTCTTGAAATTCGAGGGACAACACCTTCATGGCTCACAGTAGGGGTTCAAATAGTCCGAGCCATCCTAAACTTTGAAGCAAAAGGGTGGCAAACATTCGTGTGCAGCCGCCTTGATCCATGCCTCAATGAAAACATCCTCCCAATTTCCCGTGCGGTTTTAGTGGCCTCCATTATGGCCGGATATCCTATAAATATGGGAGCCCTAATGTCTTACCACATTACCTTAGCGGTCTACAAAGAGGAGAGGTCATACCCCTGCCCCAACTTCCTCACAGAATACTTCAAGGATCAAGGGGTGGAGTCGAGGCATTATGATGTCGATGTGAAGGCAAAGAAGCCTTTCTCATGGTACCACCTCCAGAGAGGTGACAACCCAAAGTTCAAGGGTAAAGCTATTACCTCTACTGGCCAGTCTGAGGAGCCAGCACTAGTGGTTACTGATTCAGCTGTCAAGCCTTCCACAGCAGCCGGTACTTCCACCGGGACAACAGCCATGCCATCTTCATCTTTAGGACCACCTACTTCTGCTAGACTATCAGTGTCATTATCAGTGCTGACATCTTCTACTTATCCTCAAATTGTGCTCAAGTCTCCCAAACATTGGCGAGTCTCAATAACTGGATGCAGGCAGCTACTACAAAGTTGACTGTCATATCCAGTGTTGTTGCAGCACAATCCTCAGCCCCAACAGAGCCTCAGGTACCTTCATTAGTGGAGGAAACATTGAAGAAAATTCTGGACAACCAGAAGGTCATCATAGAGACTCTAGCTACGCATGGGAAAGTCATCAAGGATTTGGGAAAACAGGTCAAGAAGATGCGGAAGACTCAGGCATCAAAGGAGTCGGTAGAGAAGTTGCACAAAGAGGTTGAAAAGATTGCATCTGCTGGAGATCTTCCATTGGACCTGCTCATGTAGCAATCAGTCCCGGCAGCACCAACAACAATACCAAAGATATTAGAGGCAGCAGTTGGCCAGTCTGAGGAGCCGGTTGCGATTACACACACTGCTGAGGAGATGATACAGATGCTCAGCAACCCAGTTGTCCCTCAGCCAAAAGATGATGAGATACAATTAGAGGAGAAATAGGGTGTTGAGGATCCCATGCAGACTGAGACCACATAGGGAGTTTTTTTCACTCTTTACCACTTCCCTGTTCTTGTTTTTTATTATAATTAGGGACAATGCTTATTTTCATTTGGGGGTGGTCTGTTTTGATTGACATTAACCTTTGGCATGTAATAACTATTACACTATTTTTCCTTTATCTTTATTTTCTCTTTGGTATGTATATATTTTCCCCATTTGATATATATATATATATATATATATATATATATATATATATTCGCTTTACTTCATTTTGTATATTCAGTTTACCTTCTTGAGTTTACCTCATAACTTCTTCAGTTTGTTTTTCCTTAGTAGCATAACTTTTTATTTACTTTAGTAGCTTCTTTTTAATTTGTTAGATTCTTTGTACGTTTTGTGTGAACAATAATTCTTTGATTTCGTAATGCCACGATTCTTTCCAAAGGTGGATGTTATGTGAACCGGGTGGCTCTTCCCAACGGATGGATGTCGTGACAACTTTCTTAAGGGATTGAGTCCGTTTTCTTTTATGTTTTGGAAAATATAGTAGTAACGAAGAAAAGTGTCTCAAGCAGACTTCACTTCGTACTAACACATTTACCTCCGGCCTTATGGTTAAAAACAACTTGGCATAAAATAGCTCTAGTTGTGACCTTTAGACTCTTGTGTTTACTTAAACAACCATCGAGTGGTTCAGTTGAGCCATTTGTGATTCTCAATCTTAGCTAGGTTTATTGTGGGCCCACGACTCTGTTCTCTTTAGCAATCCAGCAGCTTGAGAGGTGAGGTATTGAATTGCAAGTCCAAGTTCCCGTGCTAATAAGTCTGGAACTTGCCCAGAATGTTTATCTAGGAAAAATTCTAAGTGTAGCTTGGCTTGAGAAATGATTGTAGGCTCACCTTGATCCAATTTGAAACTTGAAAACTTCCATAGCCTACCAATGTGATATCCCTAGTCAACCCATTTGAGTCGAAGCCCTTTTTATTTCGATAACCACATTACAAGCCTTTATCCGTTTTGTAGTGACCCTCTCTTGGCACCCGATCTTTCCTAAGCATTCTTGAAAAACAATTAGCAAAAGAATAAGTTTGGGGGAGAGACGAGGAGTTTGAAAGTGATAAAAGGTACAAAGAAGTAAAAAGAAAAGAAAGAAAGTCCAAAAAGAACATTTTCAAAAAGAAAGTGAAAAAGGTAGAAAGTTGAAGGGATTCAAAGAAAACAATGATGAAAGGAATCGAATAAATAGAAAAGGAGAAAAATGAATGTCATGATCAAGAAAGAGTGACGTTACGTCTCTCTAGTTCCCTAGGGAAGAAGAAACTGACTTAAAGAGTCGAGAAAGTATGAGCCGAAAAGAGAAAATAGAGTGCTTAAGAAAAGATGAAACCATTATATTCCAACAAGTCCTATCTTGATCCAAAAGCCTTCATTACACCCCGCAAAATCCCTACATGATTTCAAGCTGAGCGAGCTTACATTAGTGGTGATTTACATAAGGGGAAAGCTTATGGTACTTAGAGTCGGACTTGTGACATTCTTCTAAGAGAGATGAGCGAACTTTGTCACAATCCTTTCTTCGAGTGTTACATTCTAAAGTGAGATTTGATAATGGAGAGTAGAAGAGGATGAGTTTGGTATCCACATTTACCTACGTGAAAGAGCGAGCTTCCTTGATGAATAAAGTCAACTCTTGATGCTCTAGTGTCACATTAGAATTATGGTACTAAAAAAGTCAAAACATTGTGTTGTTGAGAATTTATATGTGTTGAGGGTAATTGTTAATACCAATTGATGCGTGATTGATTCACCTTAGGCCAGCTGAAATATCCCTTTTTCTAGTGGAGGTGGGAATTGCCTTAATTGCTTGAGAACAAGCAAAAGTTTAAGTTTGGGGGAGTTTATAAGTAGGGATTTTGACCGTGTATTTTCTCTCTTTTACTTGTGTTTTAGGTCAAAATGCTTAAAGGTATTCTGAAAACTAATGAATTGTGTTTGCTTACAAGAATGTTTCAATATGATCCAAAGAAATCAAAATCAACTCATAGAGGAGTCAAAAGTGAACAAGAACCAATACAGGGCAAAAAGGGCAACTGTACGGACTGCATAATTCTAGTGCGGATGCAGAAGAAAGGTTCAGAGACTGGAATTTGAGCAAAAAGAGGTGCGGCCGTAGAAGTCTATGTGCAGTCGCACTCACTATTATGCAAACCGCAATAGGTGAAGAATCAAAGAGCTGGGTTCAAGTCTAAAGTCAAGGAGTGCGGACCACATCATTTTTATGCGGTCGCGTAATCAAGAGCGCGACCGCACTCAGAATTGTGCGGTCCGCATAAGTCCAGAAAAAGCCAGAGCTCAAGATCAAGGAATGCGGACTGCACCACAATTATGCGCCGCACTCAGAATTATGCGGCCGCACAACCTCCGCATGGGCATTTTTGTCAGATATTTTCAGCTCAATATAAATAGTATTTTTTGTCATTTTTAGGTTATGTTATGTTTTAGAGGAGAACCTGTTTCGTATTTCTTAACTGCTTTTGGAAATTTTGTACTAGATTTGTCTCTAAACACTAGATTGTCATTCCATAACCTAATATTATGGATTCTATCTTCAATTCTTCTTTAATTTCTGCAATTTTCATGAGTAGCTAAGGTTGTGCCCAACCCTAGTGTGGGTATTTGATGTGTGTTTGATTTAGGGTTTGTTTGTGATTGGGTTAGTGATATTTAGCCTAGTTCTTGCTAAAACTCACAAATTAATGGTTGCAAACATTGATTCATGCCTAAATGACTTAGTCTCTACTTGAGAAAGAGGGACTAAGTCTATGAAAACTTGGCTAACAAGGAATTGGGGTAAACTCAAGAAATTGATATCCCCAATTAAAGGGTTAAACCTAGATATAGTAATACCCGACTCGAACTAATATCACTTATTTTGTGCAAATACCCATTTAGACTTGATAAAGCCAAATTGGGAAAAATCACTCAAACTACCGAGAGGTATAGAGTGAGTACCCGGGTGTGATAGCTATATTACAACCCTAACTAATCAAGCTTGCCCTGGAACTTAGCACCCGTTAGATAACCACCTAGGTAAAAGTCACGACCCTAGTCCCTTTAATCATTTGAAAACCCAAACCAAAAATATTGTCCTTAGTTTCATTACTTGCAATCAATAGAGTAAAAATAGAAGTAGAACACCAACTAAGTTTGTGTAAGTGTAATTAGATCCAAAACTTGCAATTAACTTAGATATACACCTAATCCCATTTGTTAACTCCATGTGGATTCGATCCCGACCTTTGTTGGGTTTATTATTGCATCGACCTCCTCGCTACTTAATAGTGGTGTGGATTTGGCCGAGATCAACATTCATCACATTTTCCTACAAACTCCTTCGCGTCTTTTTCCATATCGATCGAGTAGTATCCGGCTCTTGTTACTTTTCGAACCAATGATTCGGTGCCTGAATTATTTCCACATGTGCATTCGTGGATTTTCGTCAGAACGTACTCGGTGTCTCCCGGACCTAGATATATTGCGAGTGGGCCATAGAATGTTTATATGAACAAAGTTCCTTCTTCAGACAAAGTAAATCAGGTTGCCTTCGTACGCATGGCCCTCAATTATTTTGGATCCAAGGGCAGTTTTCCAGTCTACAGATATTCTATATATTTATTTCTCCAGTCCCAAGTTAGGCTCGTTGAGTTAATATCAACATGGCCTTCTTCCACTACAGATCTCATAAGCTGTACGAATTACCCCGAGTTGAACTCGTTGTCCTCGACCGATGATCCTAAGTTAGCACGGGCATCAGTCTCACTGTTTTGATCTCAAGGTACGTGTTGCAAAGTCCATTCTTTGAACCGATGTAATGTTACCTGCAATTTATATAGGTACCTCTACATTCGTTCTTCTCTGACCTCGAACATCCCCTTAAATTGGTTAACCATGAGGAGGGAGTCGCACTTGGCTTCGATCACATCTGCCCAAGCTTTTGTCTTGTTCAAGACCTGCAATCATGGCCTCATATTCGGACTTGTTGTTAGTCAAGTTCACAATCCTAATGGATTGTCTAACTACATTGGTTGTTGGTGGCTTCAATATGATGCCAAGCCCGACCCCTTTTGCTTTTGAGGCAACGTTCGTAAAAAGGGTCCATATCCCCGAAGTCCGGAAATATTTGAGATTTAATGGAGGTCTGGGGTCGATATTCAATATCGTACCCGCTGATCTCCACGGCCCATTTGGCCAATCGTCCAGAGAGCTCGGGTTTATGAATTATATTTCGCAATGGGTAAGTAGTTACAACACATATAGGATGACATTGAAAATATGGTTTCAACTTCCTAGAGGCGCTTAGCAATGCGAGCACCAACTTTTCTAGGTAAGGGTACCTAGTTTCGGCCTCACCTAGAGTCCTGCTAACATAGTAAATTGGAAATTGCGTACCTTGTTCTTCCTGGACCAGGACTCCACTTACCTCTACCTCCGATACTGCCAAGTACAGGTATAGTTGTTCGTCTGTCTTCGGCGTGTGAAGTAGTGGTGGGCTTGATAGATTATGTTTGAATTCCTCAGAGGCCCGTTGGCACTCCAGAGTCCATGAGAAGTTATTCTTCTTCTTCAACAATGAGAATAATTGGTGGCTCTTATTGGAGGAACTCGAGATGAATCGCCCCAGGGTGGCTATGCACTTGGTTAGTCTATGCACGGCCTTCACGTTGTCCATAATTGTGATATCTTCGATGGCTTTGATCTTATCGGGGTTGATTTGGATTCCCCGATTGGATACCATGAATCCGAGGAATTTACCTAACCCAACTCAAACGCACATTTCTTCGGGTTCAACTTCATATTGTATTTCTTCAATATGTTGAAGGTTTCCTGCAAATAGTTTAAATGGTCCTCTGTTCGCAGGGACATAACCAACATATCATCGATGTAAACCTCCATTGATTTTCCTATTTGTTCCTCGAACATCCGGTTTACTAGGCATTGGTAAGTGGCACCAGCATTTTTTAATCCGAATAGTATCTAGAGATAAAGGAAGTTTCTTCCTGATCATCCAGATTCATCCGTATTTGTTGTATCCAGAGTAGGCATCGAGCAAATTGAGGATCTTGTGGCCGGTCGTGGCATCGATCATGCGATCGATGTTGGGCAAAGTGAAGGATTCCTTGGGACATGCCTTATTCAAATCCTTATAGTCTACACACATTCTTAATTTATTCCATTTCTTAGGGACTACCACTATATTTGCTAACCAGTCCGGGTATTTAACCTCCTGAATGGAACCTATTTTAAGAAGTTTAGATACCTTGTCCTTGATGAAAGCATGTTTGACCTCGGACTGGGGTCTCCTCTTCTGCTTGACCGGATGGAAATTCGAGTCCAGGCTTAGATTCTGAGTGGTTATCTACGGTGGGATCCCTGTCATATCAAGGTGGGACCAAGTGAAACAATCTTCATTAGCTATAAGAAATTGAATGAGTTTTTTCATAAGCTCGGGGCTTACCCTATGCGCAGGTTTACCTTTCGATCGGGCGAGTGTTCACTCAATACGACTTGTTCCAGTTCCTTGACCATTGATTTTATAGCATCGGAGTCATCAGGGGCTATAAAAGATATGGGGACCCCGTGGCCATCGTGCTCGTCTTCCGATTCTACCGAGACTGGTATTTGTGATTGCTATTTGGCCCCGTCTTTGATCATCTGGTTCGGATCCTTCGATGTTGAGATTGTGGATGTCAGTATCACTTCATCGACCACGAACATTTATTTACAATTTAAGAACATTTATTGTGGATGCCGGTATCACTTCATCGACCACAACCCTTGATCTGATGATGTTGGCTGAGCTACCTGGATCAATAAACACATGCTTAATTCGGGATTTATTTACAAGTAATGATATTACTAATGCGTTGTTGTAGGGATGCACGATCCCCTCAGTGTCTTTGTCGTTGAAAGACAAGGTTCCCTTTGGTACGTAATCCCGAGTCAATTTTTCTCTTGTGATAGATACTTTGGTGCGCTTCAGCATCGACCCCTAGAGAACGTCGACCCTACCGATAATCATGTTAATGATGTGCTGAGGTTCCTCTTGCTTGGTATGCTTATTAGAATCCCTATTTCTGAAGTGGTTCTTGTCCCGATCACTCAAGAACTCTCGAAGATGCCCGTTGTTGAACAACCGGTCTACCTCTTCTCTTAATTGTCGGCAGTCTTATGTCATGTGGCCATGAGTGCCGTGATATTTGCACATTAGGTTGGGATGGATCAGACTGTAAAGTTCTAGGCCATTGGTATCTTTGATGCGTCTGATGGCAGATATAATAGCGGTGGCATCAACATTGAAGTTGTACTCAGGTAATCTCAGCGCTTCTTTAGGCCCAACAGGCCCGTCGAAGCTGTTTTTGCTCATGAGTCCCCAGCTGCTCTGACCTCGGTCACTTCTCCTTTCATTTCTCATAGAGTTCCGCCTAGACCCACTGCTTCTTCGGTCTCCATTATACGGCTGATACTGATCCCTGTTTGATCTCGGTTCACGATTGATGACTCTCTTGACTATGTCGGTTGTTCTGACAAGATATACAAACCCGAAAGGGGTCCCAAGCTGGTCATCTTCGACCCTGATTTTCGAGTGATATCGGTTATGTACATTGGCCCAAGTGACGACTAGATATTTCACCAGGTTATGTTTCAACTATTGTGAAGCCAATGAGCTCCAAATATTGAGTCCTTGGGTGAAAGCTTGAACGGCCCAATCATCACCGACCTGTGGCAGGTCCATCCGTTCCATTTGAAACAGGGACCCGAACTCTCTAAGCATCTCGTTATCCTTCTATTTTACTTTAAAAATGGCTGAATTCTTGGTCTCGACCTTGATGGCCCAAGGACCCGGCGCTATACTGCTTTTTCCTGGGTCCACTAATAATATCTGACTTCAATAATTCAAAAGCGTATAACGCTCACTGTTTGGGCGCTATATATTAAAAAAAATCACCGGCTAGCCATTTCCTATATAAAGAGGTTAGAATTGCAGTGAAATTCATTCAAAAAATAATTTCAACTCTTGATCAAACGTTTATTGTTGTTAAATTCTCCAGCATTTTTTCATTATGTCTGAAGAGCGTAGAATAAGAGTTTCATTATATTGGGGGGGGGG
>ML277823.1:748-61258 GCA_005239495.1 Nicotiana undulata
GTTCTACATCTTCACTGACATTACTTGTCTTGCGGTAACCCTTCTACACCAGGTATAATTGAATTTTGTACACACAAGGGTGACACGTGGTATAACTGGCACATTTAGTCCCTTAAGCTTAACTCTGCTCATAGTGCTTGCTTTAGGGAAGCGTCTTCGTGAATGACCTTTAAAGGTTATTCTTCTATTGTTCATTCTATTATTGTCGAAACACTATCTTTGAAACGATGTCGACTATTACCAATTCCTTTGATCCCTAATTCATGTTCGTTTTTTTTTTCTTGTTTACTATCCCATACTAATTTCTATTACTTGGGGGTCTAACTTTTCCTTATGGTAATCACGTGTGAGTCACCAACTCATTTCTCGAAATAAGGGTATGGCTTTATGGCTTATACTTTTGTATTGTCTCAAGGCCAGTCTCCTCTTTTTTTTTTCTTCACTTGACTATAGACTTTATCATTATACCATATTTTGATTTACCGCTATCACTCATTTATCACCTCTTACTCATAATGATTCATTTACTCTCTTCTTATTCTCATGCTAATATCTCTGTCTATCGCCCTATTATAAAGACTTTAACATGACGTTATTTCACATTTATCTCCCCCTGCTTCATATCACTGGCTCTTCGGGACGCCTAACATTCTTCTTCTTTTTTATTTTTTATTTTTTATTTTTTATTTTTTTTATCGGTTGGAGTCATACTAAAACAAATATTTATCCCTTCTAGGATCCTAGTGCTTATCTTCTGAAATTTCTGAATATTCTAGTATTCATATCTGATTGTTCTACTCTAGAGTGACCATATGGCTATCTCCAAATGAGAACTATTACCATGTTCTGCACTACCCTACAAAAATATTAAATAATGATAACAATCTATCCATAATTTTCGGTTACTCTAACCCCAGCTGGATCCTGATATCCTATCCTTCTCTTAAATTATTTCAGTTAGCTCCCATTGGGCATAGCTGAGATTGGTATGGACAATTGTAGATATCTCTGTTACCGTTGAAAGCAACAAAAAAATGCTTATAGTTCTCTGCCAGAATTATAAATACTGATAATATTTATTAACTAGGTACCTCGTACCCTTCTTTATCTTGCTTCTTTTACTTGTTAAAACTCGTATATACCTTCTGATTCTCTTATTTCCTTTTTTACCATATGGGTAGATATATATTCTTTCCTTAGAGCTCCTTATTAAGAAACTAACACATCTTAGTACACACAAGATCTGCTGAAGCCCTCATATTTACTCATCATAAGCATGATGCAAAATTGAGTTCCTATGACTCAACTCTTCCACAGCCACATTGCAATCTCTTACCCTCCATCTTTCTAGATGTATGCATCGTCGTATTATAAATAAGATAGAATTGAGGAAATTGAGTTCTTACGATTGAGCTCTACCACACGATCTAGAGTAAGAAGAAAGAGTAACAGTCCTAAATGCCCTGTAGCCTCTTGCTTATAAGTGTGGTGCACAACACACCCATAAACAAGACTCTACTAGACACGGCTCATAGACAACCCCTAGGACAGACCTGCTCTGATACCAAGTTTGTCACGACCCAAACTGGAGGATCATGACTAGCACCCGGGCCATACTTGCCGAGCACCAACGTACATTTTATCTAACCTTCTTATTATCTTTAAGGGATAACGAGATCAATATAAATGGTAGATATTGATCATGAACATACATCACATGGGATGACAAGATTGCTAAGAAACTACATAAAAGGTACGAGCTACAACGCTGCCATGAAAGACTATACAACAAAAATTATCCAACAAGGCATACCAAACTATACATGAGTTGACACCTGTCTATGAGCCTCTAAAGGAGCATAAGTAATGCAACATAGCCGGAACAGGGCCCCGACATACCCATAACATCTATAACATACCAAGACCACGACAAGTACGGAGAAGGGATCTCGCCTATAACCGGTGAACTGGAAAGCCTATTGTGGTGGGGAAGCTGTGTCTACCTGTCTATCAGGACCTGCAGCACGACATGCAGCGTCCACAAATAAAAGGACGTCAGTACGAATAAAGTACTGAGTATGTAAGGCAGGAAAGCATAAATAAGAATAGTAATGTAAAGAGAGATATAGGAGATACAACCTGTAGCATCTGAGTGCTTCTAAGAGATAGTAACATGAAATGCATGACACATGTATACACATAATCTTTTTAAAACATCCGCCTCTGTGGGCATCATCATCATCATAGAACATTCGCCTTTGTAGGCATCATCATCATCATATCATACCCAGCCTCAAAGAGGACTCGGTAAACCCAACTAATCAGTGGTTGCCTAATAGGTGCCATGCTCGGCCGACTATAGCGCGGCTCGGTAAAGTAAAATAGATACATATATATAATGCATGCAGGACTCGTTGGAATCATGTTCTGGACATTTCGGAGTGACGTAAGGTCGATATTCTCCGTACACATCATTAGGGATAACTCTTCATCGAGAATCTTATAAGAATCAGGAAGTACCAACAACATTGAGAATAAGAATAAGAGAAGCAACCTCAACATCAATTGTTCCATAAGAAGGGAAAAAATGTAAGTACGGCTAGCTTCTAAGAGTAGAGTATCTTTGGAAGCTCGTTCATTGCATTACGTACAATCGGAGTCGTGCAAAAGAAGGAAAGGGATAGCCTCACATACCTTGTATATACTTCCCCAACCTCAAGCTACGCAAATGTCACAACTCCTTAATCTACAATAAGAGAAACGACACTATCGTTATCGTTTAAGCGTCATAACTATTATGTATCGACCACAACCTATTTTACGATGAAACGGACAGCACCTCCCCTATATATATGACTTCACACAAGTCAAAAAAATCACCAAACAGCCCAAACAACATCAATAATAATCATATTGAGCCTCCCAAAACAATCCACGCACAACCTAATCACTTCATACATAAGATGACCACCGTAGTCGTGTCAAACGACCCGGAAATCTTACAACGAACCACCAGCTCACAACCCTACATCTATATGGTGTTTCTCCACACCCTTCCTCCTCCAAAACTCCACAAAATAGTAGTAAAGCACGCAGCCCAACAGCAACACAAAACAGTCCGCTACAAGTCAAATAACTCGAACTCACGGCTTCCGATCACCGTCCCGTGAGTTCTAACTATTAGGAAATACATTTATCAACCTTTCTTGATATTTAAGCACTTAAATACAGATATTAGACATTTATTAACTATTAAGTAACTTCCAAAACTCTAACTACAAAGAAAACGAAGAGGCGGTATAATGACACTTACGTCATAGGGATCGTTTTGATGTTGTTGCTTCTTGATTTCATGCCCGGGATGATATTCTTCTTTGAAACCCTAGTAGATATCTTGAGGTTATGTTTATGGGTGTTCTATAGTTATTTTATGCTGAAATATGAAGAGAAATCCGACCTAATACACACACACACACACACACACACACACACACACACACACACACACACATATATATATATATATATATATATATATATTGGAAAAAAGCAAAGAGGTGCTAGCTTGGCACCATAGGATTGGTCCATCTTCCGACGCTTATATCTTTTTATCCCCATGTCGTATGAAAGAACGGTTATAGAGTTGGAAACTAAATTCCAAGACCTTCAATTTGGTATATAATATGTACCAATAAGACCTCATATAATACATGAAATGTATTGCTCAAAAATCTCTAGTGATCCACCTACTTGTCACTTATGATGTCTGCGCAGTCTCGCGAAATTGCAAATATCTCTCTAGTCCTATGTTGTATCGATGAAAGGTTTAATGCGTTGGAAACTAGACTCATAGATCTTAAGTTTGGTAGGTAGATAATCCCTTAATTCCAAGTATATTTGGAGAAAATCTCAGTTATATTTGACCTAATGATTAGCACATTATGAGTGTAACTTGTGAAGACCTTTGCCGACTTTTGTTCCACAACTTGCTTGACTTCAAAATGTCTAACACAACTATCATACGATAAATATTAACTCATAGCATAACCTCCTTATCATATAATGAACCATAGTCTCACCCTAAAGTACATGTTATAACATTCCAAACTCGTCGACTTTCGACGAAACTTATTTTCTTAAATTGGTTTAGCTTCTAAGCTTTCCAACCCTCTTGGTGCTCGTTATTCATGATCTAAAATATTTTTAACCTCCAACGTATCATGATTAACTTACTTTATATTCCATCAAATAGAATCTTATTTCTAAGCTTACATCAATTGACATACGATGTACTCTCACGTACGAAAACATGGGGTGTAACATCATCTATCCATCCTTCTTCTTCACGGACAACATAGGCGCACCCCAGGGAGAGACACTAGGTCTAATGAAGCCCTTATCAAGCCAATTTTGTAACTGTTTCTTCAATTCTTTCAACTCTAGTGGGGCCATGCGGTATGGGAATATAGATGGGTTGAGTGCCCGGAGCCAAATCAATACAGAAATTAATATCCCTCTCGGGTGGTATCCCCGGCAAGTCTGCAAGAAACACCTCTAGACACTCACAGACAACTGGTACTAAATCCTTGGAAGGAACCTCCACACTAGGATCGCAAACATAAGCCAAATAAGCATGACACCCCTTCTCGGCCATATACCAAGCCTTCATATAAGAGATAACCCTGCTGGTAGAATGGTCGGGAGTCCTTCTCCACTCTAATCGAGGTAACCCAAGCAAGGCTAAGGTCACTATCTTGGCGTGACAATCCAATATAGCATGATAAGGTGACGGCCAATCCATTCCCAAGATGACATCAAAATTTACCATATCAAGAAGTAGAAGATCTACACTAGTCTCAAGATTCCCAATGGTAACCACGCACGAACAAGAAACGCGGTCTACAACAGTGTCAGATGACTCAGCCTCAGGCCTGGATGGAAAAGCATAGCATCGGGGTTGGACCCTACAAATCTAAACTACATCTCTAGGATGGCCCCTGGCTGGTTGACCTCCACCTTTAGCGGCCTGACCTCCACCTCTATTGGCCTGACCACCACCTCTGGCTACCTGGACCCTACCTCTAGCTGGCTGAGTGGGCGGTGAAGCACCCAGTGTCGAGACCATGGCACGAGAACCCTGATGCTTTGAATTGATCGATGCACGAGGTCAAAATCTAGCAATGTGCCTCGGATCACCATAAGTATAGAAGGACCTCGGCTTCTGTGAATGCTGACCCTGAAAATGACACTGTCGACCTGAGTAACCACCCTGAAAACTCCGGAGCGGAGGTGCACTAATAGGAGCTGGCAGTGCACTGTAGGCTAGCTGGTCGGAATAAGTCATATAAGCGCCACATCCACCTGAAGCACCGTGGGACGCCTAGAGTGCTGAATGAAATGGCCTGAGAGGATGGCCTCTACCAAAAGAACCCCTGCCTCCAGACAAGACACATCTAAAACCACCTGAATGACGAGGCCTCTTGTCAACCCCCTGACCTCCCTGTGTAAGAACTATCTCGACTCGCCTGGCGACATTGGCAGCCGCCTGAAAGGAAATCTCAATCCTGGTCTCCTTAGCCATCTGCAACTTGATATGCTGAGCAAGTCCCTCAATAAACCTCCTCACCTTTTCTCTCTCGGTAGGAAGTAGAACAATATCATGACGGCCCAAATCTACAAAATGGGTCTCATACTTAGTGACGGACATACTGCCCTGTTGGAGACGCTTGAACTGCTGACGATAATCCTCTCTCAATGTAATAGGAAGGAACTTTTCAAGAAACATCTAGGAGAACCGGTCCCAAGAAGAGCAGGCGACCTAGCTGGTCTAGTCAATACAAAATCCTTCCACCATCTCTTGGCGGAACCCATCATCTGAAACCCAACAAAATCGACCCCATTGGTCTCAACTATCCCTATGTTCCGCAGAAACTCATAACAGTGTTCAAGATAATCCTGGGGGTCCTCAAAAGGTGCACCACTGAAGTGAACTGGAAAGAGATTGGTGAACTTTTCTAATCTCAATAAGCCCTCAGAAGACATAATTGGTCCATCGCCGGCCTGTGCCGCAACACCTGGCTGAACTACTCCGACTAGTTGAGCTGCTGGAGTCTGATACATGGGAGCCATCTGCTCCGGGGTGTGAGTAGCAGGAGTTTTTGCTCCTCCTCCAGCCTGAGATATGGTTGGTGCCATGGGAAATGTGCTAGTCTGGGCCACACTCTCCATAAGGCCCACCAAACAGACCAAAGCATCCTGAAGCACTGGGGAGGCGATGAACCACTCTGGGACCTAAGCTGGTCCGACAGGAATATTCTGGCTGGAACCTCCTCGTCCAACTCTACCTGAGGCTCCACTATTGGTGTTGTTGCTCGAGCTCTTGGCTGAGCTCTACCCCTGCCTCGTCCTCGACCCTTGCCCCTCGTAGGAGCTGCCACCAGGGGATCTAACGGATCAGCTGAAGATGCGGTATGTGTTCTTGCCATCTGCAAGAGAAAAAGAGTAGAAGAGTTCAATTAGCAATGAGAGAACAAAATCGGATAATAGAGAAGAATATAAGTGAAATGTATTCCTAACCTCGACCAAGTACAACTAACCCCGTGTACTCGTAAGTGTCGGGCCTAACCTCGACCAAGTAGTGACGAGGCTATGACAAGACACCCACATAATAAACTTGTGCAGATAACAGTGCATGTACAAAATAACAACAAGTAACAGCTAAACATGACCTATTGGGAAGGGGACATGCTAAAGGGGTACAAGATATAAGAGATACATCGGAAATGATAATCATAGTAGTCAATATTCCTTTAACCAGTGAAAAAAAGTAAACACAATAAAGAAAATTGCACGGCAACACCCTTCGTGCTTTTACTCTCAACCTCACAATGAAAACAATGATACTGCACGGCATCACCCTTCGTGCTTTTACTCTCAACCTCACAATATAAATCAATAGATATGGCACGGCATCACCCTTCGTGCAATAACTCTCATAACATGGCACTCACACTTCGTGCATTAACACTCATAATATAGCACGACATCACCCTTCGTGCTTTAACAGTCTCCATTACCACATAACAATGAACAAGTATAAAGCAGGGAGATAGAATCAAGTAATCAACAATAACATGCCTTACTTCAATATTGGTTCCACAATACCAATCTCAACTTTGGAGTCAATACTCAATTATCACAAAAGCCCGTAAACACGATAAGAACGATCAATTTAGTAAGTAACTAGTTTAAGCATGGATAACAAGATAAAAGTAAGCAATAAACTACAAGGAACAATCCCCACCCGCATACTTAAACCCGAAAACAACGCATAAGTACTCGTCACCTCACATATACATTGTACCCAACATCTAAACATGTAGCCAATAGACAAACAATTCCTAATCCATCAAGTCAAGGTTAAACACGACACTTACCTCGCTCCAAAAGACCACTCAAAGCTCAATCACAACTTTGCCTCTCAAACAAGCCTTTGAAACAATAGAATCTAGAAAATTAAAAACCCAACTATTCAAAATAAGCCTTAGGAACTACCCATGATTGCAAAGGATTCAATTTAGGTCATTATTGAAAAGGTCAACAAAAGTCATCCCCCGGACCCGTTTGGTCCTATCCCGAAGTTCGGACCAAAACCTGATTACACATTCACCCCCGAGCCCGGTTATGTAATTTGCTTTGGGATCCGACCTTAATTTGAGGTCTAATTCCCCAATTTAAAATAATCCCTAGTTCTACCCAAAATCCCCCAATTTCCTCCATGAAAACACAAGATTTTAGGTTGGAATCTTAGGAAATGTAGTGACAGATTGAAAGAAACTAGTTTAGAATCACTTACCAATGATTTGGGGAAGAAAGGTTCTTTGAAAAATTGCCTCTAGGGTTTCTTGTATTGAAAATTAAAAGAATGAGCAAAAATCCCGTCTAAGTCCAGTTTTGATCAGTTGCAGATGTCGTATTTCCGACCTGGAAAATGCAAAGAATCCATCACAAATGGGAAGATCCTCACATCTCTGCATTCATCACATTTGTGATGAAATATTCGCAAATGCGAACACTACCCCCTGCAAATGCGACCACTTGATCGCAATTGCGATCACTGCCCCCTCATGTCCCACTTCCCAAATGCGAAGTATATTTTGCAAATGTGAGCATAAGGTGGCCCAAATACTCTTTGCAAATGCGATGAGTATCTCGCAAATGCGAACCCATCAGAGGCCGCAAATGCGATGCCTGATCTCGCAAATGCGAGATTAGAGGCCTACACCAGAACGGAAACACCAGCTACATTTCTAAGTCAAATTTCACTTTGTATCCTATCCAAAACTCACCCAAGCCATCAGGGCTCTAAACCAACTATGCACACTAAAAATATCATACAAACTTGCTCGCATGATCAAATCGCCAAAGTATACGAATTGAACACCAAATCAAATGGAATTTTCCAGAATGCTATGAAACTTCTATTTTTCACAATCGGACGTCTGAATCACGTTAAACCGACTCTTGTTCTCACCAAATTTGATAGAAAAGTCATAAATATAGTGTTGGACCTATATCGGGTTCTGGAACCAAAATACGGACCCGATATCCAAAAAGTCAAACCTTTGTCAAATATTTCAAAATCATTAAGCCTTTAACTTTCAAATCTCTACAAAGTGTGATAACTCGGGCTAGGAACTTTTGAATTTCGGGCATACGCCCAAGTCCCAAATCACGATACAGACCCACCGGGACCATCAAAATACGAATCCGGGTCTGATTGCTCAAACATTTACTGAAGTCAACTCAATTGGATTTTAAAGCAAAATTTTCATATTTTCTCAGTGTTTAACATAAAAGCTTTCTGGAAAGACGCCCGGACTACGGACGCAAATCGGGGAAGGCTAAAATGTGGTATTTAAGACTTCATAGCACAGGGCTAGGTTTTAAAACATAAGATGGAATATCGGGTCATCACATATGGTTAGAAACAAGGTTTTTGAAAGAAATAGCTCTAGTTAGTGACTTTGTTACTCTTGTGTAGACTTTGGAAATCATCGAGTGGTTTAATTAGACCATAGTGATATTTAAAATTGAATGTGATAATTGTGGGCCCTAGACTCTGTCCTCTTTTATAGTCCGATTCCGTGAGGGGTGAGATGAATTGTTTCTAGTCCAAGTATCCTAGCGAACGGTCTAGAACTTGTTTTGAATGTGTTTCAAGGTGAAATCCAAAGTTTTGCTTGGTTTGAGAAGTGATTGTAGGCTCTCCTTCGCCCGTTTGATTTTTTTTTTTGCCAACCAATGTCATTATCCCTAGTCAACCCTGTTAATCCTCTAGCGTTTCTCATTTAATAACCATGTTACAAGTCTTTACCCGTTTGGTTGTGACCCTCTTGCACCCGAGATTTCCTTAAAAATCTTGTGAAACAAATGGCTTAAAACGTAAGTTTGGGGGAGAGATGAGGAACTTGAAAAAGGTGTCAATTCACAAAAAGAGAAAAGAAATAATCTCTATGAGAAGAAAAGTCAAGAAAAGAAAAGAACAAAATGTAAGATGCAAAAATTGAATAAGTGGAAGGATTGAAGGGATTCAAAAATGGGTAATGATCCCAAACATGGAGAAATAAAAAAGGGAGAAAATGAATGAAATGAGCAAGAAAGAGTGATGCTATGTCTTTCTAATCCCCAGTGAAAAGAAAGTGCATCTAAGAATTGGCAAAGTGTGAACCGAGAAATGAAAGATGGAGTGCTAAAGGAAAGGTGTAAGCACTTACCAATACGGTATCCTACCCTAACTAAGATTATTTCATTACATCTCGAAAGAAGTCCTACTTGATTTTAAACTGAGTGAGCTTACGTTAGTGTCAATCTACATGAGGGGCAAGCATATGGTACTTGACGTCATACTTGTGACATTCTCTTGAGAGAGATGAGTGAACCTTTCATAAATCTTTGGATTGAGTGATAAATTTCTTCGTGGGCTAGGAAAAGCAAAAGAAAAAGAGGAAGAGTTTGGAGTCCACCATGACCTACATGATAGGGCAAGAGTCCTTGATGAGTAAAGTCAACTCTTGAAGCTCAAAGGTCACATTAGAACTATATGTGCATGAATGTTTAACTTGTCGCCTTGTTGATAATACATAAGTAGTGTGGGAAATTGTTGGTCCCAACTGATGTGTGGATGGCTCACCTTTGACTCGCTGAAATGACCCTTAAATTTTGGAGGTGGGAATTAATTTACTTGCTTGAGCACAAGGAAAGACATAAATTTGGGGAGTTGATAAGTGGGGATTTTGACTGCTTATTAGCACCTTTTAGCTTTTGTTTTAGTCAGAAAGTATTGAATTGTGTTCTCGAAACTAATAAAATTGTGAAAATTGTAGAAATGTTGGAAGTTTGGTCTCTCGAATGAAATCCAACTCAAAAAGGAATGTTTCGAAGCACAAGGCAATAAAAGGCGCAGAAGCACAAATGTGTAGTCCGCAGAAGGAATTTTGCGACCGCAGAATTCCATCTGCGGCCGCAAACCAAGAAAAATCTAACATAACTTTTAGCAATGTGCACATGAATTGTGCGGCCACAAAACTGGTCTTAAGAGTCAAAGATCAGAGAGTATGCAAAAAGACCAGGTCCAGAAGCCTTTGTGAAGTGCGGATCGCACAAGAATTGTGCTGCCGCAGAAGATTGCCTCACTGTCGCAATCCAGAAATATGCGGCCTCAGAATTCACTTTCTTGCCAATTAAAGAAATATGCGGACCGCACATGGAATTTTGCGGCCATAGAACCTCTCCAGGGGCATTTTTGTCTGCAATTTTGGCCCTATATAAATAGACGATTTTCACAAAATTAGGTCAAGTTGAACAGAAAAAGCTAATGTAGTTGTTTCACTTTGCTATTTTAGGAAGTATTAGCTTATTTTAGTATTTTAACATTAGATTTCATCATTTTAATCTTCCATTATGAGTTTAATTAGATTTTCATCTTTATTTTCTTCAAATCCCATTATGAATAGCTAGATTGTTACTAGGGTTGTGACTCAACCCTAGTGTGTAAATCTTATGGGTAATTAATTTTATGTTTGTTTATGATTGAGTATTGATTATTTAGCTTAGTTCATGATTCAATTTTAGAATTAATGGTTGCAAACATTGATTCATGCCTATTTGACATAGTCTTTACTTGAAAAGGATGGACCTAGTCTAGGATAACTAGCTAACAAGGAATTGAGTTAATTGAGAGATTGATAAACTTAATTAAAGAGTTCAAACTAGAGATAGTAAGAACCTGACTTGAGCTTTTATCAATTGTTTTGGTTGATACTCATTTGAACTTCAGAAAGCCAATTTGGGCAAAATCACTCTCTGACCGAGAGGTATTAAGTGGGTAACGTGGAATTGAGAGATATAATACACCCCCAATCAACAAAACAAGTATAAACATCTTTATCTCATTAGGAAAATACCTAGGTTATGGTCACATCATTAGCCTTTAATCCAATTGGAAAAACCTTAAAGACATTTTAATCTATTTTCTTTAGATTGCATTCATCAGAGTAACAGAAGAAATAGAAAACAAAACCTTGTTGTGGAAGTGCAATCTTAGATAACCCATTTTCTTGCTTCAAATATATACTCCTAATATCCCTCATAATTCCCAGTGGATCCGACCTCGACTCATAGTTGGGAAATTATTGTTGCATACGATCGTATCATATCTCCTATAGAGGTGTGTTATGGACGTCACCAGCTATGCCTCGGGTTATGACTGTGGGAGGTGACTCAAAGCTTTTTCTGGTGGTTATGGGATTACACCAAGGTTATGCGCTTAGCCCGTTTTTATTAGGCATGGCGATGGACGCACTAAAACACCATATTCAAGGAGAGGTGTCATGGTGTATGCCATTCGCTGATGACATAATTCTAATTGATGAGACGCGAGGCGACGTTAATGGGAGAGTGGAGGTGTGGATGCAGGCCCTAGAGTCTAAAGGTTTCAAGTTGAGTAGGACTAAGACAGAATATTTGGAGCGTAAGTTCAGCGACGTGGGGCGGGAAGCGGATGTGGAAGTGAGGCTTGACTCACAAGTCATCCCCAAGAGAAAATATTTCAAGTACCTAGGGTCAACTATCGATGGAGATGGGGATATAGACGGGGATGTTACACACCATATTGGGGTGGGATAGATGAAATAAATGTTAGCATATGGAGTATTGTGTGACAAGAATGTGTCGCCGAAACTTAAAGGCAAGTTCTTTAGAGAGGTGGTAGGACCAGCCATGTTGTATGGGACTGAGTGTTGGCCAGTCAAGAATTCACATATCCAGAAGATGAAAGTAGCAGAAATGAGGATGCTGAGATGGATGTGCGGGCACACTCGGCTGGAAAATATTAAGAATGAAGATATTCAGGAAAGGGTGGGTGTGGCTCCAGTGGACGATAAGATGCGGGAAGTGCGGCTAAGATGGTCCGAGCACGTGCCCAGGAGAAGCCTAGATGCTCTGGTTAGGAGGTGTGAGCGGTTTGCTTTGGCAGATACAAGAAGAGGCAGAAGGAAGCCTAAGAAGTATTGGGACGAGGTGATCAGGCAGGACATAGCGCGGCTCCAGATTTTTCGAGGACATGGCTCTTAATAGAAAGGTGTGAAGGTCAAGCATTAAGATTGTAGGTTAAGGGGTAGTCGAACGTTTTTCCTCTTTATATCGGCTAGTCTGATAGTGTTTTGTCTAGGATAGCTAGCGGTTTATGTTGTGTTTCACACTTTTGCATAGTATTTTTGTTATTGCGTTTCCATTTATTTAGTGTCTCTCACGTTGCTAATATTATTTTTCTGGTTTTTGTTGGTGTTACGGATCTATTGTCTCTGAGCCGAGGGTCCCTCAAAAACAACCTCTCCACCCCTCTGGAGTAGGGGTAAGGTCTGTGTACACTCTACCCTCCTTATACCCCACTTGTGAGATTCTACTAGGTTGGTTTTATTGCTAGTTAGCATACGCTTAGTCGCATTTATGTTGAAAATGCCATAACTCATTATCATCATATCATCCACATATAAGCAAATAATGACTATGTGATTCGGAACATTTTTAATGTACACACATTTATCACATTCATTTATCTTAAAAATTATTTGACAACATTGCTTGGTCCAATTTCGCATGTCATTGTTTAGTAGCTTGTTTTAGTCCGTAAAGCAACTTAACAAGTCTACATAACTTCTTTTCTTTACCAGGAACCACAAACCTTTCAGGTTGTTCTATGTAAAACTTTTCCTCCAAATCATCACTTAAGAAGGTTGTTTTAACGTTCATTTGATGAATTTCAAGACTATATACCCAAGCTAATGTTACTAACATTTGTATGGACGTATATCTTGTAACTGGAGTGTATGTATCATCTATATCCAAGATCTCTCGTTGTCTATACCCTTTGACTACAAGTCTTGCCTTATTTTTGTCAACAATGCTATCATCTTTCATTTTCCTCTTAAAAATCCATTTAGAACCCAACGATTGATTGTCAGGAGGAAGATCAACCAATTCCCATGTATGGTTCTTTAGTATGGATTCTACTTCACTATTGACTGCCTCTTTTCAAAATAATGATTCAAAAGAAGACATAGCTTCTTTAGATGTTTGAGGCTCATTTTCCAATAAGAAAGTCACAAAATCTGGTCCAAATGATGTAGACATTCTTTAACATTTACTATGTCTTCGATCCTCCTGATTAGACGTACTTTCTTTTGTTTCTTCCCGAGGTTAGTTAAATCATTCACCAATCAACTCACATTCCTTTTTATATGAATATATATTTTTGAAGATTTAACATTATCTGATTTTATAACCAAATTATTATAAATGTCGGGATTTTCTGATATATGAAACAGAAATCGATATGCTTTACTATTGGTTGCATATCCTATGAAAACACAACCACTGGTTTTTGGTCCTATCTTTACCATTTTAGGTTTAGGAACTTGCACGTTTTCCAAACACGCCCACACTTTAAAATAATTCAAGTTGGGCTTTTTTTCTTTCCATTTTTCATATGGAATGGATTGCGTTTTGCTATGGGGCACTCGTTTTAGTATACGGTTAGTCGTAAGAATGACTTACACCCCACAAGTTTTTTGGCAAACCATAACTTATCAATAAAGCGTTCATCATCTCTTTTAATGATTGATTCTTTCTTTCCGCAATCCCATTGGATTGGGGCACGTAAGGGGTCGTTGTTTGCTAAATAATTTTATATTATAAACATATTTCTTCGAAAGGAGATTCGTATCACCACCTTTGTCACTTCTTATCATTTTGATTTTCTTGTTAAGTTGTGTTTCAACTTTATTTTTGTATTGCTTGATGCATCTATTGTTTCATCTTTACTACTAAGTAAGTAAACATAGCAATATCTAATATTGTCGTCAATAAAAGTTATGAAATACTTCTTTTCACCGCGAGATGGTATTGACTTCATGTCGCAAATATCTATGTGAATTAGGTCTAAAGGATTTGAACTTCTTTCAACTAACTTATAAGGATGTTTAACATACTTAGATTCCACACATATCTGACATTTTGATTTGTCGCATTCAAACTTAGGCAATACTTCAAATTAATCATGTTTTCAAAGTTTTATAATTGGCATATCCCAAACGTATATGCCATAAATCATTTGACTCAAGTAAGTAAGAAGAAGCTGAAATTTTATACCGTTAACAACCACTACATTCAGTTTGAAAAGTCCCTCAGTAAGGTAATATTTTCCTAAGTGCATCTCTTTCTTACTTATTACAACTTTTTCTGAAACAAAAACACACTTAAACTCGTTCATGATGAGAAGTGAAATAAAAACTAAGTTCTTCCTTATTTCAGAAACATGACAAATGTTGTTCAGAGTCACCACATTTCTAGAGATCATCTTCAGGAATATCTTTCCATAACCTTCAATTCCGGTCGTCGCAAAATGTCCATAAAAATGGTCTTGTCGGGTCCAGCGGGAGCATATGAAGCAAATGCTTCTCTAACAGCACAAATATGGTGGGTGGCTCCAGAATCAATCCACCACTCCTTAGGATTTCCCACTAAGTTGCATTTAGACAACATAGCACACAAGTCATTAATATCATCATTTGTTTCAACCATATTTGCTTGGCCCTTTTTCTTCTCTTTCTTTGGAACATGTCATTCTGCAGCTTTGTGTCCATGATTTCAACAATTGTGGCAGTTTTCCTTGAATTTCTTCTTGCTTGGATAGTTCTTTGGTCCAGAAGACTTCTTCCTCTTTTTTGGATTAGTTGAAGCAGTCTCAATAATATTTGCTCCCATAATTATTGAGTTTCCACGTGTCTTCTTTTCTGCAACTTTATAGTCCTCTTCGATCCTCAATCGAACGATGAGATCTTCGAGTTTCATTTCCTTGCACTTATGTTTTAAGTAATTCTTAAAGTACCTCCATAAAGGAGGCAACTTCTCAATCATTGCTGTAACTTGAAATGCCTCTTTTATGACCAAATCTTCAATGAAAAATTCATAATTAGTAAAATAATTAATACTTTCAACAGAAGCATTAATTCGGATTATACTTTCAGCAAAGAGATCATGAATTATAACTTGCAGCTCTTGAACTTGGGTAATGACAAGCGTGTTGTCTACTATCTTATAGTCCATAAATTTGGCTGCAACAAACTTCTTCAATTCGACGTTCTCGATTTTATATTTCTTTTCCAACACATCCCATAGTCTTTTCGAAGTTTCCACATTACTATATATGTTGTAAAGATCATCCTCCATTCCATTAAGAATGTAATCTTGCATAAGAAATCTGAGTACTTCCTTGCCTCAGTCACGATAAAATGTTCGTTCTCAGGAGTTGATTCCGGAAGAATCGGAACGTCCTCCTTGTTGAATATCTGTAGACTCAAAGTAGTCTAATAGAAGAACATCTTTTGTTACCAACATTTGAACCCAATCCCGGAAAAAAAAATTGGGCTTTTCGGTCGGAGCCGATGTTGGAATAGAACGACTTGAAGAAGAAATATTGCTCGTAGAACCAACCACGGGGTTTACATTTTCTGTCATATCTATTAGTCACGAAACAGAAACAAAATTAATTAACAGTGAAGTTTTTAAAATCTTCGAACCGAATAAACTTTGAAAGAAATAGACTGAATAACACGGTGAAGATTTTATATCTTAAAATCGAATACAAATTAGTAAAAAATCACAAAGAATTTAATCTCGTAATTGAGTAGAAAGTCTCAAAGACTTTAATATCAACCTAGGAGTAGAAAATCCGAAGATTATATTCTCCAAAATTAGAGTAGAAATAACTAAAATTTACTCTCCCACAAACAGAATATAAGATGAATACATAATTAAAAAATGAAGTTCCTTAAGCATGTTAGTAATCTGTATTCAAAAATATATTGAAAAATAGAAACAAAATAAAACAAAAAATGTAGAAGAACGGAAATTAATCCGAGCCCATAAAATTTACAGTATTACCTTAAGGAATTAATCTCCTCCTAGTATCCGAGGTTTAGAATTATTTTCTCCCAAGATAGAATGGATTACCCTCACTAGTGTAGCGGTACTTTAAAACCTAATAACTAACAAACTCAATGATTGGTATCAAATCACACTTACTGCTTTATTTGTGTTTAAAACACCACAGAAGGAAGAAGAAGAAATCAGCCACACACAGCCACACACAGAAAGTCTGCGGTTTGTCTCCTTTTTGGTGAAACCTCACATCAAGAAAGTTCTGTAGTTTTACCAAGATTTTTTGTCTCTTTCGTCTACAGATCAGCATTTCTTTAATTAATAATTCATTTCTTGAATATGTCTCGTGAGACAACACCCAATGACTAAAGAAATGGCCATGTCAAAATCAATCCGTTCAATTTGAAGCAAGACAATGACATACTTGGTTGTTACAATATTTTTGGTGTTATCCTTCTCTCCTTTGGCACTTTGAACTTCATACAATGCTTTGACATTTAAACTTCTTGCCTCTTCTCGAACAAGACAGAAGAAGTTTGAATCAGATATCAGGATTTACTTTATAGTATCGTGAAATCAGTTCATTCATTTTGGTCAGCCATAGCTTTTTATGGTAAATATTTGGTAGTAAAATCTACTCAAGAGAGCCATCGCTTGAATGTTTGAGGAAAAAAATAAATGAACTGCATAATATGATTAATCAAATCATTACCAATATAAATCTCAGATGAAGTTACTGAACAGAGAGTGCCACAAGGAGAACTCCAAAGAAAAGCGACCTTGTGAGATAGGCACTTCTAATTAGCCATATTAATAGAGTTTAGAGTAGTTGATTGAGAGAAGAAGAGCTAATTATATATGTGCATTTTTTTTCTTGATGAAGGACCACCACATACATAGACTAAGTCAAGTGAATTGGTGAGTTTTTTCAAGTCGTTCATGTGAGTTATATTCTCATGCCGCTTTGACAGATAATTGTGGGTGAAGTACACAGATAACCGTTAAGGTAGATGGTCTTGAATTTTTGTCTTCACTTATCTTATGCTAGAACTTCAAGAGTGTTGCCCCTTACTTGCCCCATGGGCAATACTTTTAATTTTTATCTTGATGAGGCAAGTGGGGGTCAAAAGTTAAAAGCTATCCTAAAAAAGTATCATATTTCTACTGTGAAGAGTCATACATAAGTGGTGAAGGGGATATGTGGTCTCTTTATATGGCTTGAGTAGTCCTCGCCTCTTGAGCTAGCTTTTAGGTTGAGTTATACTCAAAGTCCATAACTTTAACATGGTATCAGAGCAGGACCCATCCCAACTCGATGTTGGCCCCCCATATTATATTTCCCCGCTCCAGATGTCCCAACCCGATGTTAGGCCCCCATATTATATTACATACGCTCTAGACGGCTTAGGCAATACTCACTTCTTGGGATAGATTTTAGGGTTGAACTAGCCCCCGTATTAACATGCCCACACTCCAGATGTACCTACTTAATGTTGGGGCCTCATATTATATAATCTATGCTCCAGGTGTCCAACCCTGGGCATGAGGAGAGGGATGTGAAGAGTTCCACATCGGTAGCGAAGGGGATGGGTGGCCTCTTTATAAGACTTGAAAATCCTCATGCTAACTTTTAAGGTTGAGTTAGGCCCAAAGTCATTTTTTTAACATTTGTAACTTTTTGGATACTTGTCTCATATAGCGAAATTGGGCCGATTGTAATTTTTCACAGATTATAAATCATCCCTTACAATTTTGAAAATTTTACCTCCTATAGCAAAGGTATACACCTTATTTATTATTAACCAAAATCATTTTAAAATATTATTTTCTATAGTTACCTTTTATATATTACAGAAAAATAGGTATTTATTGTATATACTACAATTGAGGCATCAAATACGCTATTTATGATTTTTCTCTTTCTTTCTTTTAATTAACACACGAATCTCAGAATTTTTCTTTTTTCTCTCTCTCACGTTATCTAATGTGCAATTACATGGAAGACATTCTTATGGAAGCTACTTATTGAAGTTTCTCCCTTTACCCTACCTTCTCTAGATATTTTATGCCATGAAACTTCCTTCAGATGACATAATTTGTAGCAGAGAGTTTCTTTTGCTTTTGATTATTGCAAATGGCATCTTACATATTTCTTTCTAATCTATGTGGTCTCTCTCTTCTCTCTCGTCGCTCTGAGGCAAGGGCTACTGCGCGGGGAGCAAAAACGATGCCGGAATAATTCGAGTAGAGCATGGGTACGGTAGCATGAACAACGGATACTGCAATATTTTGTACGCCAGAGAAGATTTGAGGGCCGGGATTTTTGCTCGTCTTCATTTTTAGTTTTAATATAATGTATACCGTATTTTGCTTGGCCGAAAAATGTCATCTCCGGCGAATTTTCTTCTCTTCGTTGCAATTTAGCCACATACAAATACATTGTATCCTTTACAAATTAGCTCAAACACATTATATTTTGTATAAATACATTTATTTTTTGCTTGTATTTAGGTATTTCAGATGTCTGTATTTTTTTATTGCATATGTATTCATGGATACTTTACATACAATATGCATGAATACATGATATAAACATTGAAATACACTGAATACAAACATTAAAATAGAACAGAATATAAACAGTGGATACATTAATTTTAAAATATAGTGAAATACACAGAATACAAATAAAAATACAGTGAATACACAATGAAATATACTGAATACAGCATTATTAATATTGTATTAGGAATAACTAAAATACTGTTAATACAAATACATTTGAATAAACTTAATATAAAATAGCAAATATAGTTAATACAAATATTGAATATAATGAATGCAACAATAAATAAAAATAATTGAAACACACTAAATACAAAAGTTATATACAACTGAAAATTTATTCTAATTAATTAGGTTGATAATGAGGCATGTTAGACTTGATTTTGTTAAGTTATATTAGGATTATATCACGCTAATTGATATTATTTCTGTTATTAAACCGTTGGACATGCCTAGTTTTAAGGTGAATGTCGTTAGTGTATTCATGAATATATTGCGCGAATACATATGAATACATGTGCATACAGCTGAACTGCTCTGATTTTTAGGTGCTTTTTGCTGATGTATTTGGGGCCTTCTCTAGCTATTTTATACCTTGAAAGTTCCTTCAGATGACATAATTTGTAACAGAGAGTTTCTTTTGTTGTTTGATTATTACAAATTGCCTCTTACATATTTCTTTCTAATCAATGTGGTTTCTCTCTTCTCTCTCGTCGCTATGAGGCTAGGGCCACTGCGCGGAGAGCAAAAAGAATGTCGTATTAATTCGAGTAGAGCATGGATATGGTAGCATGAACGAAGGATACTGCAATACTTTTTACGTCGGAGAAGATTTGAGGGCAGGAACCTTTGTTTGTCTCCATTTTTAGTTTTAATATAATGTTTATCGTATTTTGCTTGGCCGGAAAACGCCATCTCCGACGAACTTTATTCTCTTCTTTGCAATTTAGCCACGTATAATGATACAAATATATTGTATTCTTTACAAATATGCCCAAACACATTATATTTTTGTATAAATACATTTTATTTTTATATGTATTTATGTATTTCGAAGGTCTGTATTTTTTTAACACACATGTATTCATGCATACTGTACATGCAGTATGCATGAGTACATGATATAAACATTGAAATACACTTAATACAAACATTAAAATAGAACAGAATATAACCAGTGATTACATTTAATTTTAAAATACAGTAAAATACGCTGAATACAAATAGAAATACATTGAATACTACCAAAGAAATATACTGAAAACAACATTAATAACACGTATTGGGAATACCTAAAATATTATTAATACAAATACATTTGAATACACTGAATATAAAACAGCGAATATAGTAAATACAAATATTGAATCTAATGAATGCAACAGTAAAAAAAAAAATATTGAAACACACTAAATACAACATTGAAAAATCATTCTAATTAATAGCCCGTTTGGCCAAGCTTCTAAAATAAGCTTATTTTGAGAAGCAATTTTTTCAAAAGTACTTCTAAAAAAAGTGCTTTTGGGGAGAAGCCGTTTGAGTTTGGCTAATTAATTTGAAAAGTACTTTTAAGCAGTAATTAGTGTTTGACCAAGCTTTTGAAAACTGTTTCTAAGTATATTTTTCTCAAAAGTGCTTCTCAGAAAAGTGTTTTTGGAGAGAAGCTACTTTTTTCTGATTCTCCTCAAAAGCACTTTTTTCCATCCAAAAGCTTGGCCAAACACCTCAATTTTTGGCCAAAAGTGCTTTTGGCAAAAAAAAACACTTTTGGCCCAAAAACAAACTTGACCAAACAGGCTATAATTAGGTTGATAATGAGGCATCTTAGAATTGATTTCGTTAAGTTATATTAGGAGCATATCACGCTAATTGATATTATTTCCGTTATTAGACAGCTGGACAGACCTATTTTTAAGGTGAATGTCATTAGTGTATTCATGAATCCATGGCACGAATACATGTGAATACATGCGCGTGCAGCTGGACTACTCTGATTTTTAGGTGCTTTTTGTTGTTGTATTCATGAATACGGAAGCCAACAACGCGAATACAGCGAATACACTAACGTAACAACTGAATAGTATCTTCCAAATTACATAACAGCAAATAAACTTAAAATCCTGACTCCGCCTCTGATTAATCGTTATGCAATCCAGTAATTACATAACATATAAATTCAAAACCGTGTTTCATACAATCATGAACCTCCAAACTGCTTTGCCTGCCTTTAATATTTATCGATACTATATTATCAGAGTGAGTAACAAGATAGCATTTTTAAAGGTTATCTTCCAAAATTGATGTACTATGTATCGACTGACCAATAATCGATCAAGTATTTAGTCAAGTAAGGCAACCAGGCGCTATGGCTGCTATGTTTCTATAATTAAAGGATTTAATTTACATGAATTTGTAAAGATAGATACTTTCATAGTCATTGTACAGAGGCTCTCACTATTATAAATGTTCATTTCTTCTCTTCCACTTTTCTCACCAGTATTCTTTTAAGTGACTTTTCTGATGCTCTAAAAATGGCCTCAGCGACAGTGAGCTAATGACTAATCACAAGCTCGCTTTCTTTTTTGGCGTTGTGGAGAATAATAGCATCCCAAAAAAGAAAGCAAGCTTGTGAATAGAGGAGTAGCTGATTGATTCTGAGAAAAAGAACTAATTCACGTGGGAAGTTTTTAATATGCTAGTTTTTTGTTTCGAGGCTGAGGTCATCTGCTTCTAATTTTGCAAATTTCTTGAGCACAGCCCATGAATCCCATTATAAAAGAATTGTAATTTTGAAATATTTTTGTGTTTACGCGGAATCAGGAAAGGGCGGCACCTCAAGAAAGTGTGATTTAGACACTTGTTGCAACTAATATCTTGTCACTTAAGTGTCGTTTGGTATGAGGTATAAGAAGGTATAGTGCTGGTATGCAAATTTAATATCACCTTAATCCTTCGTTTGGTTAGCAAACCAGGTATAAGTTATCTCAGGATTAAAATTAACAACGGAATAACTTATATCTTATAGAGGGTGAGGTAATTAGCACCGGTATAACTTATACATTCTTCTTACAAATTATGCAATTGTCATATTTAATATAACATACCAAACAATAGATAAAAAATAATTCCAGCATAACTAATCCCAGCATAACATATCCCGACATAATTTATACCAGTATAACTTATCCCCGCATAAGTCGTATTCAAACCAAATGACCCCTTACATTAATTTGCTTCACTTTTAAGGACTACGACTACTCTCTCACTCTCTCTGTTGTCTTTTTTTCTTGTCTAATGGAGGGTAATCAAACTAATTAGGGCCCGTTTGGCCATTAAAATAAAATCTTTTTCTTTGAAATTTTTTTATTTTTTTTCTAAAATCAGTGTTTAGCCGTAAAAATTTTAATTTTTACTTGAAGATTAATTTTGGATTTTTCCAAATTTTGTAACTTTAAAAAACTGTTTTTCAAAATTTCACTTTAGTTCACTTATTACCCAAAATTGTATTCATGTCCAAACACAACTATAATTTTCAAATATTACAGTTCTTATGTCCAAAGGCCCACTTACTTTCCACAGGGAGGCGGCTATACTGCTCAAGAATGTCTGGCCATTTTTACTTGGTGGATGTCTACGAGTCTTGAGTTATATGGTCATGAAAATAACACAATAAAGTCACAATTTTTTGACAATATAACCCGAGCCTTTTCAGAAATTCATCTCAGCCGGAAAATCAACTTCCTTGCGCTTGAAAACTGACGTGGCCGGCCACCATCGCCCACTAAAATATACTCAATAATTTTTACGCAATAAATATTCATAGCAAGTATGACATATTAACCTAAAAATATAAGAGTAACAAATGACCACAGTCCATTAAATTAACCTAATAGTATATATAAAAATTCTTTACTTATCAATGTATATAAGCTAAATCCAAAACGATAAGTACACAAAGAACATGAATCACGACCATTTTGCATTTTGGTGGATGTCATCAGAAGAACATTGAAAGAGACCTACCAAACACAACGACTCGAGATAATGCCCATCTTCTCATTCATTATTTTCAGCTTTATAGATGGACCAATAATATTAACTCTTATCATTGGATTTACTATGGACATTGAAGGTATTTGACCTATTGTCATGGCTCCAAGTGAATCGCTCGGAGCGCACTATTCGATCCTCTTGGTTTCAGAACCGGACCCTCCCGGTGTAGAAGTCAATGATCGAGGCACCGTCTTGACCTCAGGAGATTTGGGGATCACCCCCGATGTTATTTTCAAATCCTCCTCGATGTGAGGCTCGGTTGTAGCAGGCGGGAGCTCGGAAAGCGAAGCGACCACGGTAGCCTTTTAGAGGCGAGCTACCAACGCTGATGAATCTTCTTCTTCTTCCTCATCCTCGTCCCTCAATGTTTGGACCGCATCCGCCGAGAGTCCGACTGTTTTTCTCCTCACCCTTCGAGGTTTGGGTATGGAGACCTAGGATTGCAAGGGATTTTTCCGTTTCTTGTCTTTTTCCAGCCTCGGAACCAGGGACGTACCTTCGCCGCCTTCGCTCGAAGGCCTCATAATGGAGTCTTTGGTCAGGCCTACATAAACAGAAGATTAGTAATGGAGAAAATGGGGTGATTATTTCGTAATACGTAAGATGAGACCTTACCGTGGTTCTTGGCCTCCCACTTGCCTTTAGCCAAATCCCTCCACACTCGTTTAGCACGGGTCGAAGTGGAGGCAAGCTTGTGGAACCAGTCTTCGAAATCGAGCACTGCCTCGGGCATCCAAGGGTCGTCTGCATGATCAAAGAGAAATGTCAGACAAGATCAAAAGAGGCATATAATCAAAATAACGAAAGGTCCCTTACGTTCCTCGGGAAACGACATCTTTTATTTGGTATTATATCACAAGTCCTCACCCGTATGAATCAACTCATCCAGCCTCGATCCTTATCCTCGTCAATATTCAAGAATAGGGATTTGTTTGCTCGGCAGTTGAGTCTAATTAGCCCTCGATAGAGTCGAGGTCTGTACAACCAAATAAGGTGGTCCAGTGTGAACTCTAACCCCCTGGCCTCGTTGGAGTAGAAATGAAACATGATCACTAAGCGCCAAAGTGAGGGGTGGAGTTGACCGAGGGTGACCTCGTACCTTATGCAGAAGTCGAAGATCACGGAGTCGACGGGACCCAATGTGAAGGGGTAAGTGTAAACAATCAAGAACCCATTCACATGTGTGGTGATGCTCTCTTCAGGGGTAGGAATATGCACCACCACCTCTGGACCCCATCTGCAGTCCTTCTTCATGGCATCGACATGGCCCTCGGTAATCGAACACATGTTCGCATCGGCCCGACACCGATGAGGGGTTATCAAATTTGAAATCAGTTCTAAGGACGCAGGGGCCAAATACGTATTCATGGACGGCCGGGAAGAGGAAGATAGAGCTTTCTCCTTTTGCGGCACAGTTTTGGAAGTCTTCGCCATTTGTGTGTTTGCAGAAGATAGAGGAATAGTGTGGGGATAGCGGTTCCAGTTGAAACAATGTTGGTTCAATAAGTGGTGATGGGAGGAAAGCAAGAAGGAATGTGAACTCAAGAGTTTATGATCAAAGCAAAGTAAAGTTTGAATTTACTAAGGAGATGGTATTTATAGGTTTAAAACAGTGGTTTGGTGCCACTAGTGGCCGACCGACGACTGACAGACATTGATGGTTTTTTGGGAACCGAGTCGACGGGACGTTTCTGTCACATCCATCGCTTACATCATGGGGACGACATCATGATCGAGGTATCAAAGAATCAAGGCTCAAATCGTTTCTTATCATTTAATTCTAAGAAACGCGGGGACTATCTATATACGGTAAAAATCGAGGATACCCAATTTTACGGGCTCGAGGGTATGCCTCGAGGGTGAGCCAATATTGAAGCAAGCCCGGGCTCGAAGGATATGAAGACTAAAAGATCGAGGTCTGGCTAAATCGACACCGCAATAACAGATTCACGAGATATCCGCAATCGACCACCAATCCTGGCAAGGATCTCGGAACCGACATAACCATTAACGGTTATTGATATCAATCATGTATTTTACTTCTGAAATTAGAGTCATACCTTATCTACGCATTCCTCTACTATATAAAGAGGAACCGTTCAGTTGTAGGACATTATTATCATCATACACGAGTTATCACTTACGCTACTACTGAGAAATACAAACACTCTCCTCTTTTACTTACTCTTAATTCTTTAATGTTCTTACGGTCCATTCTGTTCATATTGTTTGTATTACTCTTGTTGTTCTTACTGTTCTTGGCACTTGATCTCGAGCCTAATCCAGATCGGGGTCGATAACTTGCAATTACACCGGTTTGATCCATTTTAATCGTTTAATTCCTTTACTTATTTATCCATTTATAAATTGCCATTGAATTAAATCACGTATCCTTATAACCACATTAAAAGTTTAATTGTTACTCGTATTTCAAGGTAAATAGTTTGGCGCCCACCGTGGGTCTAACGATAATAGTGATCGCTCAGTGTTATTTCTGACTTAACACACTATTATACGCTTGTTTCTTGTCAAAAATTTCGTTTTCAGGATAAATCATGTCAAACTCACAAAACACAGCTACTCATGGTGACAACGGGCTCGGACTCCACAGAGAGAACGAGAATATTATAGCTCTAGGAATCGAGGTGCCGCCAGATGACCTCGGAGGAGCACCACCCGTCAACCCGGTCGATGTCAGTTCGCATATTGCTTTGAATGCGGATTTAGGCGGGGACCCTGATGGAAGCATATGAAGAGAGGGTTGAACTTATGGTCGAGGTACTCAGGGTAGAAGAGACGAAGGTGTCAGTCTCCAAGTTATATTTGAAATGTTTCAAGCCCAACAGAGCGTCATGGCTTAGTTGCAAAATCAGCACATGGCACCAAATAAGGTCGAACAAGAGGCAACTCGTTGTACCGAGCCAGTGCCTGAAAGATCAGGTGACAGTACGTCGACAACTGACCCTGCTATACTGAGAATGCTCGAGGAGCTTACAAAGAGAATAGAATCGGGAGAAAAGAAAATTGAGGCTAACGACAAGAAGGTGGAAACCTATAATTCTCGAGTCGATCATATTTCGGGGGCACCACCGATCTTAAAAGGATTAGACTCCAAAAATTTAGTGCAAAAACCATTCCCTCCAAGTGCGGCTCTAAAGCCCATACCAAAGAAGTTCAGGATGCCCGATATACCTAAATACAACGGGACCTTGGACCCCAATGAGCACATTACCTCTTATACATGTGCCATAAAAGGAAATGATTTAGAAGACGATGAAATCCAGTCAGTATTGCTAAAGAAATTCGGAGAGACCCTGTCGAAGGGAGCTATGATTTGGTATCACAAATTCCCACCGAACTCCATCGATTCGTTCTCCATGTTGGCAGATTCATTCGTAAAGGAACACGGTGGCGCTATAAAGGTTGCGACAAGAAAATCAGACCTCCTCAAGGTGAAGCAGAGGGATAACGAGATGCTAATTCGTATCTCGATTCCAAATGGAACGTATGGAGTGACCACAAGTTACCGACGATTGTGTTGTTCAAGCTTTCACCCAGGGATTAAACGAGCGGAGTTCGATCGCATCACACCAGTTGTAGTAAAACTTAATAGAGTACCCGGATAACTTGGGCAGATGTTCACAACCGATATCAGTCAAAGATTAGGGTCGAGGACGACCAACTAGGAGCCCCCTCGGGCTCAGTGCATCCTAACCGATCGACAGTTAAAAACCAAAGGGATGTTGATAGAAAATCGAGGTTGAATAAAAATCGGTATCAGCCATATGCTTCAGATAGGAGGAAGAACTATCCGGGGTGTAATTCTGCCCGAAACTATCAAATGGGTGACTGAGGGCAGAATTCTCGGGGACTCATGAGTAAAACTGGTTTAGACAAATATGCGGATCCCGCAGAAGCACCCCGGTTATCGGAGTACAATTTAGTGTCGATGCCTCAGGTATCGCATCGTCCATCGGGAGGATCAAAGACATTAGGTGGCCCAGACATGTACAAATCGATCCCTCTCAAAGGAATCCAAACCCGATGTGTAAATACCATGTCACGCATGGCCATAGGATCGAAGACTGCAGACAGTTGAGAGAGGAAGTAGCTCGATTGTTCAACGAAGGTCACCTTCGAGAATTCCTCAGTGATAGAGCCGAAAATCACTTCAGGGAAAGAGACCCCAACAGAAAGAACGAGCAAAAAGAACCTCAGCATGTTATCCACATGATCGTCGGCGGGGTCGACGTCCCACAAGGACTTATATTCAAATGCACCAAAGTATCGATCATAAGAGAAAAACGAACTCGTGACTATATGCTCGAAGGAACCCTAACATTCAACGACGAAGAAACGGAAGGCCTCTCTCAGTCGCACAATGACGCTTTTTATTTTGCTAAATAAAATTCAAGTTAAACGTGTTCTCGTAGATCAAGGTAGTACGACGAACATAATCAGATCGAGGGTCGTACATCAGCTCGGCCTGCTAGACCATATTGTACATGCATCTCGAGTCCTAAACGGCTTCAACTTGGCTAGTGAAACTACAAAAGGAGAAATAATCCTACCATTAAACGTGGTTGGGACCATCCAAGACACAAAATTTCATGTCATCGAAGGCGACATGAGGTACAATGCACTGCTCGGAAGGCCATGGATCCACAACATGAGGGCAGTACCGTCGACCCTTCACCAAATGATGAAGTTCCCAACAAGGGATGGTGTGAAAACAATTTATAGGTAACAACACGCCGCAAAGAAGATGTTTGCAGTCGAGGAGGTGAGATGATACCAGCACCTTCGACTTCGAAAAAGTCGAGCACCAAATATAAGCAAGCGTCCAAATAGCAATCGTTGTCCCCAGCCTCGACCGAATCGGATAAACAGGTAATCGAAGAAGATGAGGATTTTCTCACTCCTCGAACTTTCGTCGTTCCCGAAGAATGGGATGCAATGAAATAAACGCTCGAAGAGCTAGAACAGGTGATAGTCATCGAGTATCTACCCGAACGTAAGGTATACCTAGAAACGGGGTTAACCCCCGAACTCAGGAAAAAACTCATTCAATTTCTTATTAATAACATGGATTGCTTTGCATGGTCCCATTTAGACATGACAGGAATCTCACCCGAGATAACAACTCATCGGTTGATCCTAGATCCCAAGTTCAGATCGATAAAAAAAGAGAAGACCTCAGTTCGAGGTGAAGCACGCCTTCATAAAGGAAGAGGTAACTAAAATTCTTAAAATAGGATCCATTCGGGAAGTCACGTATCCCGAGTGGTTAGCCAACGTAGTCGTAGTCCCCAAAAAGGGGAACAAACTTAGAATGTGTGTAGATTATAAGGACTTGGATAAAGCATGTGCGAATGATTCTTTTCCTTTTCCTAACATCGATTGTATGATAGATGCCACGGTTGGCCACGAGATACTTAATTTTTTCATCGCCTATTCTGGGTACAACCAAATCCAGATGGACCCACAAGACTAGGAATTTTTTTTTTATCACTAAGTATGGAACTTACTACTATAATGTAATGCCCTTCGGGCTAAAAAATACAGGAGCTACATATCAACGCCTAGTTAACAAGATGTTCGAAGAACAGATAGGAAAATCAATGGATGTTTACATAGACGATATGTTAGTTAAGTCCCTGCGCGCAGAGGACTGTTTGACTCATTTGTAGGAGACATTCGAAATATTGAGGAAATATAACATGAATCTTAACCCTGAAAAGTGTGCCTTCGGGGTTGGCTCGGGTAAATTCCTCGGCTTCATGGTGTCAAATCGGGGGATCGATATCAATCCCGATAAGATTAAGGCCATCGAGGACATCACCATCGTGGACAGCGTGAAAGCCGTTCAGAGGCTAACCGAACGGATAGCTTCCCTAGGCCGGTTTATTTCGAGGTCATCAGATCGGAGCCACTGGTTCTTTTCCTTACTCAAAAAGAAAAATGATTTTACATGGACCCCGAAATGTCAGCAAGCGTTGGAGGAATTGAAACGGTACCTATCGAGCCCACCTTTGCTTCACACCCCAAAGGCAGATGAGAAGCTATACTTATGACTGGCGGTGTCCCAGATAGCGGTGAGTGGATTATTAGTTCGAGAAGAACAAGATACGCAGTTTCCAGTTTATTACGTAAGTCGAACCTTAGGAGACGCTGAAACTAGGTATCCACACTTAAAAAAATTGGCACTTGCATTGATAAGCACATCTAGGAAACTAAAGGCGTATTTTCAGTGTCATCCTATATATGTTATCACCACATATCCGCTTCAAAATATACTGCACAAGCCCGAGTTATCGTTCCAATTGGCCAAATGGGCCGTCAAACTCGGCGGGTACGATATTGAATATCAACCCCGAACGACCATCAAGTCTCAAATATTAGCAGACTTTGTGGCAGACTTTTCGCCAACCCTCGTACCTGAAGTGGAAAAGGAACTTCTGCTAAAATTGGGTACTTCATCGGGCGTATGGACCCTCTTCACATATGGATCCTCGAACGTGAAAGGGTCCGGGATTGGTATTGTTTTGAAACCGCTCACGGGAAATGTTATTAAACAATCAATTAAGACTGCGAAACTGACTAACAACGAGGCCAATTATGAGGCAATGATTGCAGGTCTCAAACTAGCTAAGAACTTGGGAGTGGAAGTCATCGAAGCTAAATGTGACTCCTTACTGGTAGTTAACCAGGTAAACGGTACCTTCGAAGTTTGAGAGGACAAGATGGAGAGGTACTTAGATGAATTGCAAGTCACCTTACACCGCTTCAATGAATAGACTCTGCAGCATGTACCTCGAGAACAAAATATTAAGGCTGATGCAACCGCCAACTTGGGATAGACGGCCGAAGAAGACAAAATCAACTCGGGGACTGTCATCCAACTCTCGAGGTTTGTAATTGAGGAAGGGCACGCCGAAACCATTTCTAGAAGCGTAACTTGGGACTGGAGGAAAAAATACATCGAATATTTGAAGAACGGGAAGCTGCCATCGGATCCCAAGGAATCGAGGACCTTACGAACTAAAGTCGCTCGGTTCACATTAGACGAAGACGGAACGTTATACAGAAGGACGTTCGATGGTCCATTGGCAGTATGCTTGGTGCAGGGAGATACTGACTATGTTTTGTGAGAAATCCACGAAGGCACTTGTGGAAACCATTATGGCACCGAGTCACTAGTTCGAAAGGTCATCAGAGCAGGATACTATTGGGATAGCATGGACAAAGACTCTAAGGAGTTCGTTCGAAGATGCGACAAATGTCAAATTTTTTCACCAATGATTCACCAGCTCGGTGAACAGCTTCACTCTGTCCTATCCCCATGACCATTCATGAAATGGGGAATGGATATCGTCGGTCTCTTGCCATCGGCCCCGGGTAAAGCTAAATTCATATTATTTATGACTGACTATTTCTCTAAATGGGTTGAAGCACAGGCCTTTGAAAAAGTCAGAGAAAAAGAAGTGATTGACTTCATATGAGATCACATTGCACGTCGATTAGGGATACTTGTGGAAATAGTGTGTGACAATGGAAAATAGTTCATCGGCAGTAAAGAAACAAAATTCCTCGAAGATCACAAAATAAAGAGGATATTGTCAATGCCATATCACCCTAGTGGAAACGGACAGGCTGAATCAACGAATAAAACTATTATCCAAAACTTGAAGAAAAGGATAAACGAAGCCAAAGGGAAGTGGAGAGAAAAATTGCCCGGGGTTCTATGGGCATATCAGACGACATCGAAGTCCAGTACCGGAGCAACTCCGTTCTCTTTAGTATATGGTTTCGAAGCCTTAATACCTCGAAGTCGGGGAGCCCAGCGCTAGGTTTTGACATGCAACTGAAGAATCCAACCACGAGGCAATGAATACTATCCTCGAATTGTTAGATGAAAGACGAGAAGCGACACTCGTTCGAATGGCCGCACAAAAGCAACGAATCGAGAGGTATTACAACAGAAGAACTAATCTTCGACACTTCAAAGTGGGGGACTTGGTCTTAAGGAAAATCACCATCAATACTTGAGACCCTAATGAAGGGCAACTCGGTCCCAACTAGGAAGGACCCTATCAAATCCTTGACATAGTCGGGAAAGGATCTTACAAGCTTGGAACAATGGACGGCGAGCCATTGTCGAATAATTGGAACATATCAGTCCTCAAGCGATACTATTGTTAAGGTATGGTTTTCTCCTTTTTCATTTACTTAAATATTTGAAGCTAACTTATTGCAGGTATCCGGTCCAAGAAATCGAGACCTTGGGTTTTAAAGTACGTGTCGCACTCTTTTTCCCTTAGACCGGTTTTTATACCAAATGGGTTTTCCTGGCAAGGTTTTTAATGAGGCAACAACTATGTGCTACCTGAGGATAATTCAACAGTAACCAAGGATTCTTTGCAATCAACCTCGATTACTGGGGGCATCACCCTTGGATGTTATGTAAATGGGTCTCGATAGGAAGAATTTTGTAAATGCCAAACGGTCGAATGAATCGCGTCCATATAGATTAGTCGAGTCCCGAAAACAAAATATGTAAGCATGTATGAATAATACAAAGAAACACTCTCTTTTCTCAAACATCTCGTGTTTGAAGTAGAATTTCTGTTATACTATACGAGTCATGTACTTACGATTCTGATCTATTGTGCAAAACTAACACTTGTGGAAATGGCACAAGGGCCAAGTACAAGAATACCTTGAACATTCAGGGACTAACTACTCGAGCTATCTAAGTTCGAAAATGTAAGACCTTAAAAGAGGAACCCTTCGATATATAAGCCAAAACCATCACACACAGGGACTAGCATTTCAAACAAGTTCGGAATGATATCGAGAAACAAGTCCAAGAGACATACCCGAAGGCTACAACCATATTAAAGACTACGGTCATATAAAAGGCTATGGCCGAAATAATGCGGCTCGAAGACGTCCGACTTCTATCATAAACTAAAGGCCTTCAAATACTTTAAAAACCAGTTAAATAAGGCTACCCTTGGCAAAGCAAACAAAAAAGGGCTTCGATAAAATCAGTCCTCAAATAATTTAAAGGCTTTGATAATATCAGCCTTCGAAAAAGCCTCAAGAGGTATTAAAGTTTCTTAACACAAAGGAGCTAAGAAAATATTAGGTTCCCATCGTTAACCCTCGAAAAAACCCAACGGGTACAAAAAACACATGCTAAGGCATAAAAGAAATTTTCACTAAGTCTTTTAGCCGGAAAGGGAAAAATCGTAGCCGTTTTTAGAGGTCGAAAAGGGCCAATCCAAAAGAGCCTAAGAGTCGATTTAAAGAGCCTTAAGGGCCGATTTAAAGAGACTAAAGGACAATATAAAAGAGCCTAAGGGCCGATACAATAAGCCTAAGGGCTAATACAGTTAGAGTTCGAGACCTAGCTCTCACTCGATTCGAATCTAAGGGTTCAGTTATTACGAGCTTAAACAAACCGTTAACTACATCTTGAGGATTCACATAAAAGGTAGAGCGGTGAGCTCTAAAACTTAACAATCATTGATAAAAACCTAAGAGTCTACCCTATCCTATATAACTATTCGAGCTTGGTTATTTAAGATAACTCATCCACCAGTTCGAAACAAGCCATCCACGAGACGAGTTCTCAAAATTAGTTTCGGACTCGGGGACTTGCCTTCATAGCTCGAAAACTTGCCCTTGTAAAAACGAAGAGCCTAAGGGTTTATTTCGATCACAAGTGGAAATGAAGCAATGAAAATCTTTCAGCAGGAACAAATAAACATACAAGGGACATGAAAGAAAAACTCATGAAGGCATCAAAGGAAAACATTTTTTGTTATATAAAAAATTATATATACAAGGGGCCAGTCGGAGCCTTACAAAGGAAAAAAGAAAAAAGAAGTTGCAATCTAATTATGATCGGGGCTAGTCCCCTCAAGACCGGCCTTCCCCCGAGCAGCTTCTCTGGGGGCATCTTCCTCAGCAACCTACCTCCGTCTCCTTCACTTCCGGACCCGCCATCATCATCATAAGGGACGAGCTGCCTAGCCTCGGTCTCGAGTTCTTTTGCCCAAGCAATCTTCTCGGAGAGGTCAAAACCTCAAGCATGAATTTCCTCGAGGGTTTCCCTACAAGATTGGCACTTGCCAGGTCACTGAGCCACTGCTCCCGATTAGAAGCCTCCCTTAACTGAGTTTGGACAGCCACGACGTCGGCCCGAAGACAATTTGGCCAAAGCCGCCTCCTTTTCAGTAGTAAGGAGGTCCATCCTAGCTTTCCACCGATCGTAGTCAGCTTAACCTGATCGACCTATGCACGAAGTAGAACAATCTTCACCACCTTCTGCTGCAGCTGAGATTTTGAAGGGTTAGCTTCCACAGTGGAGTCGATTCCATACTGTATCAATAAGGCGGTTACTTGCTTATCCAACTCGGCCTCCTCCAAATGATCCTTGGCCAGGTCCGTTTGGAGATCCTCTATGACCTCGTCCTTTTGGACACAAAGAATATTCAGAGCGTTCCTCTCCTACAAGACCCTCTGAAGATCGGCCTCGCACTGACTAAGGTCAGCTCAGAATTTGGCAGAGGTCTATACGAAGAAGAAAAACACAAGTTAAATTTATGAGAGAATGACCTGGGAAAAAAGGTGGATAGAAATAATAAAAACAACTAGCACTTACCTTGGAAAAGTTCGTTGAGCTTCCGCCATGAGAATCGAAGCATCGGTAATATCAGAGGCATCATCGATCCCCACGAAGAAATCCTGAAAAGGATCACCAGCGCTAGAACCTCCGCCAATCTCGGGGGTCTTCAGCCTTTGGGCATCCCTTATCGCCCCTTCAGAGAATACCGACATTTAAGGTATTTGACCTTTTGTCATGGCTCTAAGTGAATTGCTCGGAGCGCACTATCCAATCCTCCTGGTTTTTGAACCGGCTCCTCTCGGTGTAGAAGTCGATGATCGAGGCACTGTCTCGACCTTAGGAGATTTAGAGATCACCCCCAATTTTATTTTCAAATCCTCCTCGATGTGAGGCTCGGTTGTAGCAGGAGGGATCTCGGAAAACGAAGCGACCACGGTAGACTTTCAGAGGCGAGCTACCAACGCTGATGAATCTTCTTCTTCTTCCTCATCCTCGTCCCTCAATGTTTGGACCGCATCCGCCAAGAGTCCGACTGTTTTTCTCCTCACCCTTCAAGGTTTGGGTTTGGAGACTTAGGATTGCAAGGGATTTTTCCGTTTATTGTCCTTTTCCAGCCTCGGAACCAGGACGTACCTTCGCCGCCTTCGCTCGAAGGCCTCATAATGGAGTCTTTGGTCAGGCCTACATAAACAGAAGATTAGTAAAGGATAAAATGGGGTGATTATTTCGGAATACGTAAGATGAAACCTTACCGTGGTTCTTGGCCTCCCACTTGCCTTTAGCCAAATTCCTCCACACTCGTTCAGTACGGGTCGGAGTGGAGGCAAGCTTGTGGAACCAGACTTCGAAATCGAGCACCGCCTCGGGCATCCAAGGGTCGTCTGCATGATCAAAGAGAAATGTCAGACAAGATCAAAAGAGGCATAGAATCAAAATAACGAAAGGTCACTTACGTTCCTCGGGAAATGGCATCTTTTATTTGGTATTATATCACAAGTCCTCACCTGTATGAATCGACTCATCTAGCCTTGATCCTTATCCTCGTCAATATTCAAGAATAGGGATTTGTTTTCTCGGTAGTTGAGTCTTCGATAGAGTAGAGGTCTGTACAACCAAATAAGGTGGTCCAGTGTGAACTCTAATCCCCTGGCCTCGTTGGAGTAGAAGTGAAACATGATCACTATGCGCCAAAGTGAGGGGTGGAGCTGACCGAGGGTGACCTCATACCTCTTGCAGAAGTCGAAGATCACGGGGTCGACGGGACCCAATGTGAAGGGGTAGGTGTAAACACTCAAGAATCCCTTCACATGTGTGGTGATGCTCTCTTTAGGGGTAGGAATATGCACCACCACCTTTGGACCCCATCTTCAGTCCTTCTTCATGGCATCGACATGTCTCTCGGTAATCGAACACATGTACAACGACACATGTTCGCATCGGCCCGACACCGATGAGGGGTTATCAAATTTGAAACCAGTTCTAAGGACGCAAGGGCCAGATACATATTCATGGACGACCGGGTTTACCGGCGTATTATCGCTGGACGGTCGGGAAGAGGAAGATGAAGCTTTCTCCTTTTGCGGCACAGTTTTGGAAGTCTTCGCCATTTGTGTGTTTGTAGAAGATAGAGGAATATTGTGGGGATGGTGGTTCCAGTTGAAACAATGGTGGTTCAATAAGTGGTGATGGGAGGAAAGCAAGAAGGATTGTGAACTCAAGAGTTTATGATCAAATCAAAGTAAAGTTTGAATTTACTAAGGATATGGTATTTATAGGTTTAAAACAGCGGTTTGGTGTCACTAGTGGCCGACCGACGATTGATAGACATTGATGGTTTTTTAGGAACCGAGCCGATGAGACATTTCGGTCACATCCATCACTTACGTCATGGGGACGACATCATGATCGAGGTATCAAAGAATCAAGGCTCAAATCGTTTCTTATCATTTCATTCTAAGAAACGCGGGGACTATCTGTATACGGTAAAAATCGAGGATACCCAATTTTACGGGCTCGAGGGTATGCCTCGAGGGTGAGCCAATATCGAAGCAAGTCTGGGCTCGAAGGATATGAAGACTGAAAGATCGAGGTCAGGCTAAATCGACACCGCAGTAACAGATTCACGAGATATCCGCAATCGACCACCAATCCCGATGAGGATCTCGGAACCGACAAAACCATTAGTGGTTATTGATATCAATCATGTATTTTACTTCCGAAATTAGAGTTATACCTTATTTAGGATTCATCTACTATATAAAGAGGAACCATGTTCAATTATAGGACATTATTATCATCATACACGAGTTATCACTTACGCTACTACTGAGAAATACAAACACTCTGCTCTTTTACTTACTCTTAATTCTTTATTGTTCTTACTGTCCATTATGTTCATATTGTTCGTATTACTCTTGTTGTTCTTAGTGTTCTTGGCACTTGATCTCGAGCCTAATCCAGATCGGGGTCGATAACTTGCAATTACACCGGTATGATCCATTTTAATCGTTTAATTTTGTTACTTATTTATCCATTTATCAATTGGCATTGAATTAAATTACATATTCTTATAATCACATTACAAGTTTAATTATTACTCGTACTTTGAGGTAAACAGTAAAAAGTGACCACAGTGCATTAAATTAACCTAATAGTGTAAAAATTCTACACTTATCAATGTATACAAGCTAAATCCAAAACGATAAGTACACAAAGAACATGAATCACGACCATTTTGCATTTTGGTGGATGTCATCGGAAGAACATTGAAAGAGACCTACCAAACACAACGACTCGAGATAATGTCCATCTTCTCATTCATTATTTTCAGCTTTATAGATGGACCCATAATATTAACTCTTATCATTGGATTTACTATGGAAAAAATAGTACACGAATATAATAAATAAATAAATAAGCCCGATACATTATGCTTTCGCTTTGTGGGGATTCGAGGAAGAATTGGACCACAAATATAAAATTTACGCTAAATTACAATAAGAAAGAATAAAAATTAAATCACTGTAACTAGCGATAACAAATGGGGAATTACACAAAAATATAACTCACACACATACGTTGCAACTAAGTGGCCCATATTTAACTTGCAAAGTTGTTATCCAAAAATAATAGGATAAGATTCAAATATTCAACTCCAAATAGGTTCTCAAAATTTAATTTATTTTTAATCTCAAATTTTTAATCTAATCTTTGAATTAGTAATTGTAACTCAAAGATTAGTTTAACAAACCAAATCCATTTGGGTGACAAAAATTAGATTTTTAGATAATCGACCATTGTTGAACAAGCTTAAATAAGTGGGTTAAAACTTCAAATCTTGCTTTATGAGAAATTTAGAGTGAATGTTGTTTAGATTTGTTTGAACTAGTATAAGGAGGTTGTATACAAAATTTTAAAGTCATTTAATGAAGATTTGGACTGATCCACCATTGTTGAACAATCTTAAATAAATGGGTTTAAATTTCGAATCTGGTCTTGTAAGAAATTTGGAATTGGGTGTTAGTTAGATTTGTTAGAAATAATATAAGGAGGTTGTATATAAATTTTGAAGTCATTTAACGGAGATTCGGATTGTTTTGAACGAGAATTCCAACTGAAAATCGTGAAAGAAATTCGTCTACAAATACTTGTATAAAAGTGTATAAATATAATAGTGTATAAGAGGTGTTTATACACCCATATACGCTATTATAAAATATTATACACTATTATACAAAAACTAATTTTGTCTTCTTTCTTGAGCCTCTCTTGAAATTTAACTCATATCTAGCTCAAATCTACTGTAAATCGCTTCACATATAAATTTTGAACTCCTCTTGACATCTTCAATTAATTGGAGCAATATTCAATCCAAACAACTAACAAACCCTAAAAGTCCACATCTAAAAGTTAACTCAAAGATTAAAAAAGAGAAATAATATAAGTAAATCGTGAAGAGTCTCAAAAGCCACGAGGCTCTAGAACAAAAATATACTAAATTTTTGCAGTAAGTCTTTTTTGTCGTAACATCAAACGAAATGGGTAACTTGACCAATTACATTTAACTTCATAACTTTTAGGTAAGAAATTTTTTTTTGAAATAAGGATTGTCAACTGAAGTTTTTTCTAGTACTTTCAAAATATGTACAATATAAGTTAGATCAGATATTTTCTTATAATTTTTTCGATAACAAACAAGAAAATATAAATACCAACATTTTAGTATGACAAATCCTTTTCGATAAGGGAAAGAATCATCGCTAGAGCAAGAGAGGAGAAAATAATATCACTTTTATGCTTTGATAGTCATGAGTAAAGTACTCAAGAGATTGATATCATGACTTACAGTCTGTTTGGCCAAGTTACTTTTGCAAAGTGACAATATGTGTTTGGCCAATTTATTAAATAGTATTTTTTGCAAGCTAATTGTGTTGGCCTATTATTCGAAAAAGTGCTTTTAAATATCAAATCACGAAAAATAACCGTAAAGCTTAGCTTGCTATTAGTATTATTTAAAAGAGAATAGTGAATTTAAATATTTATTATAAGAGAATATAATTTAAAAGTTTTAATTAATAAATATAGTTATTCCAAAACGATAATATTGGGGTATCTAGTATTACTTATTGTTTATATTATATAAAAGAAGAGATCTATTTATATTAGTGAGAGTAGTCCAAAGAAAAAAAGGAGAAAGAGAATAAAAATATGATAGATTACAAACGAGAAGAAATATATGGTAAAAAGAAAAAAAGAAAATAAAAATATTAAATTAATGATAGAAAATGTGGAAAATATAAATTTAATGCAAAGATTTTATTTTGAATAAATTAATTATTTACTTTGCTAGGAAGAAGCTAGAATTTGTAGCTTCTCACCAAAGAGAAAAATGCTCAAAATACTTTTTTAATTTGACCAAACATAGTAAATTTGTCAAAGAGTACTTTTTAGCCAAACAATCTCTTAGAAGATAGAACATCACTTTGAGATACATCTCATTATAACACTGCTCGCACTTTCATTTTACTCCGCAAATTACTTTTCTTCTACTTGCTTGATTTTAAGAAATGAATTTATTTATCACATAAGGAGGCTGGTATTTTTAAAATTAATATATTTAATTTTGTTGGGATCGAAATAACATGGTGCATGCGGACATGGGCGGCCCGATCAATTTTTTGGCCTAAAGTCAAACTTTATGAGGGGCCTTAACTTTTTTATTAATAAAAAATATTTTATTTTATTTGAAGTCTATTTTTTTAATTTTTTTAGATGCAAAGTTATTATTAACTTTATAATCAATTTCTCCTATTAAGTCTTTCACAATTGACAATGTAGCTAATTCGTTTAATATCTTTGAGATATGGTTGATCTTAGGTAATGTATTATCAATTTAATTTTTAAACGCTTTTTTCTGATGAAGCAATGGTAATAGAAGTTATTAACATTATTCTATAAGTAATATAGGCATTTGGAAATTAAGCAAATCTGTTTATTTGATTGAGTATATAAATTAAATTGTTATCTTCTAATTGTAATATTTTTTTTAATATTTTTTATTCAAAAATAAATCTAAACTATCGGGGTGATTATTATGATTTAATGAGCATTCAAGATGAAGGCAATATTTTTTCAAATTTTCATCATCTAGTGATCTAAGTTTTTACCGCTAAATGAAAAATCAAAAATATTTTCATATGCCTCTAATTGTTTAAATCTATTTTAAAGTGAACAAATAACCTCATCTACTACTCTCTTCGGTCCATAATAAGTGACCTTTTTGGTTTTTATTTTGGTCCAAAAGAAGTGTCCTTTTATACAATCGAGAAGGAATTAACTTTACGTGTCCAAATTTTCCCCTTATTTACATATCTCAATGTGTCAAGTTAACCACATATAACTTTTAATTAAGGATAATTCAGTCAAAATATTTTTTTCTTCTAGGGGTCAGTATTTCTTAAGGGGCACATCAAATGTTAAGAAGTCATTTATTATGGACCAGTGAGAGTATGTATAAAATGTAATCAACTCTAAAAGACTCGTCGAGAGATTTTGAGAATTCACTATTAACATTGTTTCTTCCTATATATTACATGTTTCTTATGAAATTCGGGTTCCATATTGATTTCAATTGCAATTTTCTTGGCAGAAATCAAAGCAGTTTCAAATCCTTCATCTTTTTATTTTTTAAATAAAGAAATCAAACTTTTTTCACTTCACGTAACTTCAAAAAAAATTATATATAGCCTATTAGGCGGGAAAAAAATGGGGCCTCAACAAATGTGGGGCCTAATGCAGTTGTTTTACCTGCTTTATGGGCCGGTCAAGATTTTACTTAGTGATCCGAAGGAGCAATTTGAATTACTGCAGACTGGTTTCCTCCCATATACCCCCGCTGATGCGTATTTCCTACCATTGAAGAAAATAGAGAAAACTGCTAATCCCACCCACGTCGTAAACGAATTCCCTACCTGATCCATTACAAATCCAGCCGGAGGTCTTCGAGCCTTGTTACGGACTAAAGTCCTAAAGAAAAGCGACCCAAATCCCTCCTAACAATACAAAGGTTGGTAGACGATAAATCACGACGACAAAAGAAAATATACTAAACTAAGCATAATATTTTATAATGGTTTGATCAATTGATCTACATATAATAAAATTAATATAAAAGAAGAAAAACAATCGAGAGACAAATCTCCCCATAAACAAAACTCTTTAATGACTACATTGTGCATTTTTTTTTTTGTGTGGGTACTTGTAAGAAGTAGAGATCCTTAATTTATAGATGTGCAAAACTTGTCTTCCAAAAAAAAGATAAGACATATTAAGGAGATTTAATCCTTTAAGGAGTCTTTTTACATTCCTTCAAGAAAGAGGGTCCTAATAGATTAGAAATTTAGGGCAAATCCTCAAACAAATGGGGCTGGACCCCCAAATACTTTTTATGATAATATATTAGTACAGTTTAGTAGCAATTATTTCATTACGTTTTCCTAGAGAAATATATATTTCAGCTGCTCCAAAAATAATAGCCGAAAAAATATATATTTTTGTGTATACATATATTATAAATTTTTGTATAAAATACATACAAAAAATATATATTTTATATATTTTCGGCTGCGAATGCAATTACTTTCTGCCTTGCCCAATTTTTTAATTATATCCTACTACTCCATCTAATACTTGCATCTTTAATTCCCTGCTTGGTTTTTCTATTTTCATTTAAATTAAGTTAGACATATGTATATATGTTAGCTGGATTCTAGTTTTGCTAGCTAGCTTCTGTGTTCACATGATGTTCAATATTATTTCACTTGTGTCCATCATCAACTTGTTTTTGCTGTTTTATGGAGTTGTTCTCCTACCACAACATACTGCTGCTTCTCACTCTACCGTTCAATTTCTTCCTGGATTTGAAGGTCCTCTTCCCTTCCATCTTGAGACCGGGTCAGTTTTTTCCCCCTTCTATTCTTAGATCTTTAACGTATAATTTTAAAAGTTAAACCCATAAAATTTAAATTTTTGATGCGCCTCTGTACATATATATGGTGTTGGCTAATGTTGGGCAGGTATATTGGAGTGGGTGAGTATGAAGAAGTGCAGCTATTTTATTATTTTCTTAAATCAGAATCACAACCCACAAAAGATCCTGTTTTGCTTTGGCTCTCAGGAGGACCTGGTTGCTCTTCCTTTACTGCACTTGTTTATCAAATAGGTACTTCCTTTTTTTTTCCTTTTTTGTTTATCCGTTTTTTCGTTACCTGTTTTGACCTGAACTATATCCGATCTGACCCGTCCATTTGCCACTTCTAATTCTAACCATGGGCGGATCAAGGGGGTTCATGAGAATTCCCTCCGGGGGGGAAAATACATACACGTTAATTTTTTTTTTTTATTATACATAATAGATGTTGAATCCCCTTGATATTAATTGCTTTCTTTAAATTATATTTTGATTAAAATACACTCCTTTTTGGTATTTTTACTTGGTGATATATACTTGGTAATTTCTGCTTCTTGATTCCTTTTGCATATATAGGGCCGTTGTATTTTGAGCCAAACGAGTATAATGGGAGCCTTCCAAAGCTAACATTGAATCAAAACTCATGGACCAAGGTTGGATTTAAAAGAAAATATATTTTGTCATTTAATTTACAAGTGAATTTTAGTGTAAATTTTGAAAGACCATATCTAAAAATGTCAGGTAGCCAACATAATCTTCTTGGATCAACCTGTTAATTCTGGATTCTCTTATGCAACAACTTCAACAACATACAAATCTACTGATTTACAAGCATGTGACCATATCTACCAGTTTTTGCGAAAGGTACACATTAGAGTTCTTATGCTACCATACCTACTAATTTGTTTCAAGAAAGAAATTATTAAACTAGTAGATTATTATAATATTTGATTGTATTTTTTTCCCTTAGTGGTTGATTAAGCATCCAGAGTTCATTAGGAATCCAATGTACATTAGTGGAGATTCATATTCTGGCATCACAGTTCCAGTTATCACTCAACTAATATCAAATGGTAAGATATATGTGATGTGAAGTTTCATCATAAAGAATATCTAAGTATTTGATTTCAGAATGTATTTTGGAAAAATGACACAGTATAACCACTCTCAAAATAGTAGCTGAAAAGGTATATCTTTTTGGTATATATATATATATATATATATATATATATATATATATATATTTTTTTGTACGTTGTATACAAAAAATATACAAATATTATACATTTTTGCGGGCACCAAATGTAAACAGTTTCAGTCGCATGCAAAAAGTGAGCTTTGCACGTATTTTTCCTGCCTATTACACTTATAAGTCTTTGCCGTGACATTAAGCTTTTATTTCTTTTTATTTTGGAGTTAGGGATATCAAATTTATAGCATGTTTGGTCAAGCTAGAAAAATCAGCTTATTTTGAGAAGTGTTTTTTGTAAAAGTGCTTTTGAAAAAGTACTTTTGGAGAGAAAGAGTTTGTGTTTGATTAATCACTCTGAAAAGCACTCTTGAACAATAATTTGTGTTCGGTCAAACTTTTCAAAAGGTAACTTTAAGTATCAAATTACGAATAAGGACATGAATAATTTTATTGAGTAGTTAATATTATAAATAAATAAATAATCTCAAAAAAATGTTATTACACGCAATAATTAAATCTTTTCATTTTCTTAATGATTGGTAAGAAAAAAGTCAAAACTGCTTCTGCTTCTCCTTTTGGAAGAAGCAATTTTTTCTGCTTCTCAGAAACTGCTTCTGCTTCTTCCCATAAATATTTTTCCCCCAAAAAAAGCCTGGCCAAACACTTTAAGTTAAGAAAAAAAAAGTGCTTTTGAAAAAAAAACATTTTTGGCTTTTGGAGAAGCTTGGCCAAATAAGCTATTAGCCGCCCTCCAAAAAAAGGGATCTTTACACAAATAGCCAGCCATATTTATTGTTTACTTTTTCTGGACATATACATAGATTATACATTGAATATACATAATTATACACATATAATACATAAATTATGCCTATATTATAGGGAAATTACTAGGTATGTCCATTTATAAGTAGCTCATTACAACAATTGGCCAATTGATAAAATATTACTAATATTAGCCAAATTAGCTATTTGTAGCAAAAAAAAATCAAATTTTTGCTTTGTTTTGAGTGGGTGTTATTAGAATAGATTGGGCACAACTTAAGGAGCTTGAATATCAGTTTTGGGATGATTTGGTAAAGTTTTGAGGTGGTTTCAATTGAAAATTTGAAGTAAAAACTGAACATGAAAAAAATAATATGTGTATCATTTGTGTATCACATATGTATCATATTTTTATCAATTGTGTATCACATGTATATCCATGTATACCTGTGTGTGAGATACATGCGGGATACATGTTTGATACATGTGTCGCAGAAGACTTTTTTGAACTCGATTTAATTACGAATTTTTATTCAAAACTAGTCCAAATCACCTCCAATCTTCCTAAAATTTTGTATATTGACTTATCTATATATTTTCAATGAATTTCAACTATACTCATTGAGAGAAAGAACCCTATTATTTGGTTTTTTAATTTTTGTTGGCTAGTTTTGGTAAGTCTATGATTAATGGCTAGAGGTTAGTAAGTTGAGATTTATTTGGAATATTTATGTAAGTTTCCCTATATTATATATTCACCAGCTATTTTAGTTTAAGCAATTGGATGGACGACTATTTGGGTTAATTCTTCAAAAACATATATCTCGCCAAGACTTGAGCGGGTTGGATTGAACATATATCCGCATCGTCATTTTTGGGATGGCCCAAGTCGGTCCGTCAAAAAGCTTGTACCACAAGTTGATCCAAACGAAAAAAATTTCATAAGTTAGAAAAGGTAAGTTCTAATGATTTGTTTGATATAAAGTAAAAGAAAAATCATTTTATTATTTTAATCTTGTAATAGTGAAAGGAAAATGATTATAAGTTTGGTAGGTTGAATTACGATACATTAGTCCAAATTGATCTGGCAATTTTTTACCTTAGAAAAGTGTGGACTATTTTTATAAATAATAGTTAAAAAAGGATCAAGCGTGTCATTTTAATCCGCTCAAAAATAACACAACCCAATCATTTAACACCCCATTGTAGAAGGTGTTTTTACTCAAGCTGCCGATGGTAGTGGTTTCATGTTCACACTAAATGTAAAAATGCAGGAATTGAAGCAGGGCACAAGCCATCGATTAACCTTAAGGTTTGTGTTCTTTTTGTCTTAAGAAGAAATTTACTTAATATAATTTGCTTATAGGGAAATACTGTCGTTTTGACGATATATTAATTAATTGGATTTAGGGATATATACTTGGGAATCCTAGCACATTTCCTCTTCAATATAACTACAGGATTCCTTTTGCTCATGGAATGGGACTTATCTCCAACCAACTTTATAAGGCTAGTACTGTCGTAAATCCAAATAATAATTTAGCTTAAATTGTACTCTGAAAATGACAAATCAGAATATCTATTTTAGCAGTTACTGAAGAAAAATTGTATCGGTGAAAATTTACAATATGTTGACCCCAGCAATGTATTGTGCTATCAACACTACCAAACTTTCGAACAGGTATTTATAGTATTATGGTTTTGGATTAATTTAACTCATGTAGTTTTTCTTTAATATTAACTTTTAGGCATATACTACGTATTGCAGTTGATCAGTGGAATCAATAAGGCACAAATCCTAGAGCCCTCCTGTGGTTCAGATGCAGAATCTAAACGGTCATTTCGATTGTTTGGAAAAAGAAGATCTCTTTATGAAAATTATTCCACTAAGTGCCGTGTACGTCCATTCAAACCTATATATGCTATTTATACGTTATGGAGTATTTTTTTTTTTAAAAACAAAAAGACAAAATAAAATAAAATAAAATAACGAGTTGATTTAACTATATATGTCCATAATTGTAGGTTGAGGTGCACAGGTTATCTACTTACTGGGCAAATGATCCAAGAGTACAAGAAGCTCTTAATGTTCGTAAGGTACGTAAACTAAATTATTAATTATCAAAAGACAATAAATTGACGTTACCTCATTGTCTATTTAATTTAACTATGTTTTATAATGCAGGGAACTATAACAAGATGGACAAGATGTAGGGAAAGTATTGTGAATAAAACTTACACAATTACTTTCCAAGATAGCATACCTTATCATGTGGAACTCAGCAAAAAACTTTATCCATCACTTATATATAGGTTAGATGATTAAATATTTATATTTTACGTATTGAAAAAGTGGAATTTGCCCAATTATACTAACCGAAATTGAGCAATTTTAACTTCCGTTAAGACTTTGGTCTAGCTAATATTACTCTTGCCATTAGAAAAAAAAAAGTCTCGTTCTTGCCGTTGACCCATAATGGAGCTCTAAGTATATAGGGTAATTTTAAAGTAAGTCAAATGTTATGGAATATGTAAAGTTTAACCTTTTCTCTTGAAGTTTGGACACATGGAGTCCACCCCTTTCACACTAGAGCTTTATTAATGGCAAGAATATATACGAGACAATTTACTAACGGTAAGGATATGAATAGATAAGAAGTGTAACTGAAGACAAAGTTGAGCAGTTTCATATAGTACTAGGGCAAATTTGGATTTTTGCAATAAAAAATTGTTGCAAACATATTGAAGTATCTTCTTTAATTAAACAGTGGCGATCATGATATGGTCATTCCGTTCCAATCAACTCAATTTTGGATAAAATCCCTAAATTATTCTATTGTGGATGAATGGCGGCCATGGATTGTTGATGGTCAAGTTGCAGGGTATATAGCTTCTCAAATTAAACTTTATTTTTTTGCTTGTTTCGTTAATTTTCATCACAAAGACATGCACATTTTAAAAAGTGAAATTTGGTTTTCTTCTTGTTCATTTGCAGATATACAAGATCCTATTCCAACCAGATGACATTTGCAACTGTCAAGGCAAGAGTTTAACTTTAAACATTAAAGATTTTTTCCCTTCATGCTTTGCAATAATATATATTAACATAGGGTGAGTTTGGTACGAAGAAAAATATTTTTGTTGGAAAATATGTTATTGGAAAATAAGTGATTTTTTTACCTTTTTTTTTCCAGTATTTGGTTAGGTAGTAAAAAATATTTTTGAAAAATATATAATTTAGACACATTATATGAGATGAAATGGGTAAGGGAGGGAGGGTTGTAGGTTGGGATCTAGCGGCCGGAGTGTTGGAGGTAGAGGTGGGGTGATTAAGGTTAAGAAAGAGTTTTAAAAAGTATTTTTCCGCTTTTTAGTAAGAAAGTCATTTTCTTCCGTTTTCAAAATATTTAATCCAACCAAACATAAACAATAGAAAAATATAATGTTTTGATTCTACCCTGTTTACTTATGTATTTGGACAGGGAGCAGGACATGTAGCTCCAGAGTACAAACCTAAAGAGAGCTTTACCATGTTTCAAAGATGGTTATCTCATGAACCACTTTGAAGTAAATATCAGATTCCAATGATGTTGTTACACTGTTTATGGTCTCATCGATGCTTGTGTTGTTATTTAGATCCATTAAATAATTGCAAAACTAAAAAATAAATGTATTCAGTGGTAGTTTTAGCTCCGACATTGCATTATTGCACGCCTTCCATATTCAGTATACCAGTGCTGCAATTGTAGCAATTACCACTTCCCTGTATCTCTTGCCCTTGGTGATTCTGACCATCCTTCTCCATATTCCAACTATATCAGTTTGTTGTAAGCATGTACTTAAAGACATTACTACAATCAGTGATATTGAGGTCTGTATGTGACAATTTTTCCATCCCAGAGGAAATTTCTGCATATTGTAGTAATGCCTTTTAAGTACATGCTTTTGGTAATATGAATATGGAGGACCAATAACTGTGAATGTGTAATAGCAAAGAGTTAACAAGCAACACTCTCCCAACATAGGAAAGATGCCTGGTGCCCCAACTTTTAATTCTTACATCCATCATGTCTAGCAGAACTTCACAATCCATTTTAGAGATTCTCTTGGCTGAAATGGGCACACCAAGGTATCTAAAGGGGAGGATTCCTTTTGTGTATCCAGTCATTTCAATCAGATCATTTAGACTTTGAGGGTTCATATTTACACCGCAAATATTTGATTTGTTGGCATTTGTGCATAGCCTGATGTGCTGGAGAATATCTTTATTCCCCAGAAGTTCTCTTTGTTGAATAGCAGTACATCATCAGCAAAGCATAAGTGGTTCAACTTCAAATTTTTACATTTGGTATCCCTCATGTTTAGTTACAACCTCCATTATCCTACTGAAGTACTCCATACATATAGCAAATAATAATGGGGATATTGGACCCCTTGCCTCAATCCTCTCTCCCCTTTACCATACAATCATCCATTAATAGCAATATAGTAATGCACAATAGTAATACAGTTCATGACTCATTTGGCGTATTGCTGAGGAAATTCCATGGCATGTAGCATCTCTTCCACAAATTCTCATTCGGCTGTATTACATGCGTTCTTCAAGTCTATTTTGATCAGCCAACTACTAGTGTGATGATCCAAAGGGTCATCTTATTAATTAAGACTCCATACCAGGCTCCTAGGCCTTCAAAAGACTAATTTTAATTTTCTCCATATGCGTGTACAGTCCGGGCGTGAATCCGGAAAGCTTTTATGTGAAAATACGAGAAATAGAAATTTCTAGAGTTAAAATTTGGTTTTAGTTGACTTTGGTCAACATTTTTTAGTAAACAGACCGGGATCTATGTTCCGACGATCCCGGGAGGTCCGCAGTAAAATATGAGACCTGGGCGTATGCCCGGAATTGAATTCCGAGGTCCCTAGCCTTAGAAAATAAATTTTGAAGAAAAAATATTGTGCTGGTTAATTTAAGAAATAAAGAAATGAAATAATATGTGAAATATATGATATCAGGCTCGTATTTGCTTTCGTATCCCGGAACAAGTTCGTTATGTTATGTAAGTCCTATCTGTAAAGTTTCATGAGAATTAGAGTTGATTTGATGTAATTCGGATATCCGGTTGAAAAGTTAGAAAGAAATTTAGTGTTCTTAAAAAAATCATGAGTTTTGAGGTTAAATTTGTAGATTTGATGCTATGTTGATGATTTGATTGCACGAGCAAGTCCGTATGATGTTTTTAGAGTTGCTTGCACGTTTGGTTTGAAGCCCGAGAGCTTGGGTGAGTTCCGGATAGGATTAGGCTATGTTGGGCTTGTTTTTGATGCTTCATCGTCGTTTCTTCAGGCATAAAATGACACCACAATAAGCAAATGAACTCCAAATTTAGTTTTTATTGAATCATTAGATCCGTATCGTAATTACGGAGCCATAGGAAAAAGAACCATCGAATTTGGACATCGTATGAAGAAGTTATGCCCATTTTAGTGTCAGAAAAATACTGTTTGGTGCTGGATATCGCAAATGCGAACTCCAGGTCGCAAATGCGACATTCGCAGTCTATTAAATGAGAATTTTGACAGGACCCATTCTTCAATTCTCTCAAACCCTAAACCTCCATATGTGGTTTTTCAAAGACCCAAACTTCTCCAAATCATTGGTAAGTGATCTTTAACTAATTCCTTTCATTCCTTAATAACTATTAACAAGATTTCAATCAAAAATCTAGAGTTTTCATGGTAAAAATTGGAATTTTTGGGTAGAACTTAATTTTAAAATTTGGGGAATTGGACCTCGAATTGAGGTCGGATTCCAATACTAATTGCATATCCGGGCTCGGGGGAGATTGGGTAAACGGTTTTTTGTCCGAACCTCGAGTTTAGACCAAGTGGGTCCGGGGTCGATTTTTGAACATGGAGAGGAAAACATAGGATAACCATTATTTTTCAATAAAGTTGATTCCTTTAGGCTATGATTGATAATATTGAACCAATTGTGATTAGATTCGAGCGGATTAGAAGCAAATTCTAAAGGAAAGGCAGTGCTAGAACAGTGAATTGCTTGTGAGATCGAGGTAAGTGCTTGGTTTAACCTTGACTTGAGGGAATAGGAATCCCCACTTATTAGCTATGTGAATTGTATGTGTGTGGTGTATAGGTGAGGTGACGAGTATGTATGGACCACCAAATTGTCTGTTAAACATGATCCCTAATCCGTTTGCAACTTAATTGATTCCGGTCTTGATTGTTCTATGCCCATTATTGTTTCTATGGCTACTTGGCCTTATTATTTTGTTGTTGAAAATTTGTTGTGGTTATATTGGAAGAGTATCGGTGGTTTGTTTGGCTTCCTTGTGATATAGAAGGGTGGTGCAGTTTGACATTGTTTTTACGAGATGTATATAATTATGTGCTTGTTGGTTTCAATTTTTGGTGATAAAAATGATGAGTTTTGAGGAGTACGGTTTTCTAGTTGCAATTGTTGAAATAAAAGTGTTGTGAAAGCTTGGCCTGAACTGTGAAAGTTTTTGATGATTGAACAAAAATTGATTGTGATAAGGGGGTTGTGATAAGAGGGCGAAATTTGATTCTGATAAGGGTGGAAAATTGACTGTGATAAGGGTGGACATTTATGTTTTACTGATGTTAAACACAAAGATTTGGAAAATGTACTATTTTACTCTAGTATTTTTCGTATTTTGTACTTACTTCTATTTCAAAAGTCAAAACATTGGAAGTGTTGGAAATTTACGTGAGATATTGGTTACAGCTGAGGCCTGGAATAGGCGACCGAGTTATTGTACTTATTGTTGCAGTTTGTTTTCTCCTATTGTGTGTAGAAGTGTTTTCTTGCTTTAGTATATGTATTGTTACAGGTTAAGTTATAATTGCCCCGCCTTAGCCTCGTCACTACTTCGTCGAGGTTAGGCTTGACACATACTCAGTACCTGAGGTCTGTTGTACTGATACTACACTCTGCATTCTTTTATGCAGTTCCAGGTACTGGTCAGAGTTAGGAGTTTTTAATAGCTTATGTCATTGCTCGGAGACACGAGGTAGATCTGCTAGCGTCCGCAGATTCCTGGAGTCTTCACTTATTTTCGGATACTGTTTTACTTCTTTCAAAACATATATACAATTTCTTCAGCCCATTATTTTTAGCATTCTTAGTAGTTCGTGAATTGTGAAACCAGACCTTGGGATTGTCTTATGATCAGTTATTTGGTTTGAGGCCCGGCGTGGGTATTCATTTATTATTTTATTTGCGGAAATTTTGCAATGGCAGTAATAAAGCTTAGTTTATTGTGAATCGTTTTGTTATGGTTGAATGGATTTCAATGGAAATTAACTAGGTAAATTCTAACATGGGCTTGCCTAGCAAGTGAAGTGTTAGGCGCCATCACGATCCCCAGGGTTGGGAATTTGGGTCGTGACAAGTTGGTATCAGAGCTCTAGGTTGCTTAATAGAGTATGAAGGATCGGTACGGAGACGTCTGTACTTATCTCTCAGAGGCTATCAAGTTAGGAACAAAGTCCATTTTTATTCTCTTCTACTCTATCGTGCGGATCTTGTTACCTCTAACATTGAATGAACCCTTCTACTCACTTGCAAATGGCGGGCATGCAGTGATGACCCAAAAGGTCATCCTAAGTTAAACTAACTAAATCTATGTTCTGAGGCTCCAAAAGCCTCCGTTAATCTCACCTCGATATGCGTGCGCAGCCCTGGCGTGTAGCCGAGAAGCTTCTATGTGAAAATTTGATGAAAATAGAATTTTGGTAACAATTAAATGAATAAAGTTGACTTTGGTCAACATTTTTGGTAAACGGACCCGGACCCGTGATTCGACGGTCCTAGAGGGTCCTAAGGAAAATATGGGACTTGGGCGTATACCCGGAATCGAATTCCGAGGTCCCAAGCCCGAGAAATAAATTTTTAAAGAAAATTATTTTCTTGAAATAATAAAGGTTTTTGAAAATGAACTTTGATGTGAAAACCGTGTTACCGGGCCCGTATTATGGTTCCGGAACCCGAAACAGGTTTAATATATGTTATATGAGTCATCTGTGAAAATTGGTGTAAACCGGACTTGAAATGACATGTTTCGGATCAAAAATGGAAAATTTGATAGTTTATGAAGTTTGAGAAAATTCTATAGGTTGTGGAGTTTAATTCATTGTTTTTGATGTTATTTTGGAGGTTTCATTACTCGAATAAGTCCGTAAGATGATTTTGAAGTCGTGTGTGCATTGGGTTTGAGGTTCTGAGGGCTCGGGTGAGTTTCGGGTAGGTCCCGGGATGTTTTTAGGCTTAAAATATAGCTGTTGGAGGCCACTGAACTCGACCCCTGAACTTGCCACCGCTGTCCGCGGTCCTAATTTCCCGGACCGCGAAAAGGGCTTCGCGGCCGCGGTCATTTTTTCGCGGTCCGCGGTGGAGGGGCTGGAAAATTGGCCAACTTCGGAGGCTTATATCTTTTGATCCACAAGGAATTTTGAGATGATTCAAAAACAAAAGTTGTAGCCCTTCGTGTTTAGTTTCTAAACAGGTGCAGAAATCATATCTGTAGAGAAAGTTATGGCCAAAATACTAAAGCATGTCCCAACAGTCAATTTCTTGGGTTTTCTTCAGCTTTTGATTTTGTCTTCGTGGCCGCGGTGGGGGACCCGAAATGGGTATAATTATACGGGAATTTAAGTTATTTTCATATTTCATAGCCCTAAAAACATAAGAGGCGATTTTTCAAACACTCCTTCTTCTCTAAAACATTTGTAAGTGATTTCTAACTCATTTTCTTTACTTCTTAATTTCTTTTTACAAGATTTCACACTAGAATCTAGGCCTAAAATCCTAATATCAAAGTAGAAATTAGGGGTTTTGGGTAGGGTTAGGTTTTTGGGAATTTTGGGCAATTCAACCCCAATTTGGGGTCGGATTTCAAAACAAATTATATATTCTAACTCGTGGGGGTATGGGTAATTGGGTATTGGTCCGAGCCTCGTGTTTGGACCAAGCGAGCCCGGGGTTGAATTTTAGTATTTTTGGAAGAATGCTTGGAAATGGGTAATTAGGCTATGGAATTGATTTATTGAGTCATTATTGATACACTTGAGTTAATTATGTCTAGATAATACCATTCCGGAGTTGAATTCTAAAGGAAAGGCGGTGTTAGAGGGTTGATTTGCTATTCTTGGACCCGAGGTAAGTGTTTGGCCTAACCTTAGCTTGAGGGAATATGTGTAGAGTCTTAATTGCTATGTGTAATTCATGTCCAACGTATAGGTGAGGTGACGAGTACCTATATGTTGTGGTCAAGCATGCCCGTGGGTCAATTGTGATGAATCGTACCGTGTTCTCAATATTCTCTGTACTATGAGTAATTGGTGATTTAGAAGTGATACATTGATGTTGTACCATGACATGGGAAGTTATCGAATTATTTGTTCAGTTGAGGCTTTTACTGTTGAAATTATATTTCTAAGCGAGTTTGGTTATAGCTGAGTCCCTTGCCGGGACGATAGAATTTTATTGAGTATTTATGTACGCTTGAGAATTTTTGTTGTTAGTTTTCACATTATATTGTTGTTTTTATATTATTTATCGCACGACGGGACATGCCGTGCTGATTGTTTATTATTTATCACACGAGGGGACATGCCGTGTTGATCGTTTATTATTTATCGCACGAGGGGACATGTCGTGCTGATTGTTTATTATTTATCACACGAGGGGACATGCTGTGCTGATTGTTTATTATTTATCACACGAGGGGACATGCCGTGTTGATCGTTTATTATTTATCTCACGAGGGGACATGCCGTGTTGATCATTGATTATTTATTGCACGAGGGGACATTCTGTGCTGAGTGCTACTATATATGCACGAGGGGACATTCCGTGCCGAGTGATTTCGAGATTATGCATGAGGGAACATGCCGTGCCTTTTGTTGTTCATTATCTGTGCTGAGACGTTAAATTCCTGCTGTTACCTTTTTACATTTAAGTTATTACCCTGTTCCACTGTGCTAGCATTTTGTTGCCCCTTTTACCCCCAGCATGTTTCTCACCGTATCTGTTTTTACTTGCTTATTTACGTCGATATTTTCCTGTTATTATATAGAATTGCACAGGTACATATACTGTTGTCGGTCCTAGCCTCGTCACTACTTCGCCGAGGTTAGGCTCGCCACTTACTCAGTACATGGGGTCGGTTGTACTGATGCTACACCTGCACTTCTTTATGTTGTGCAGACTACGCAGCCGGACCCGGTGGTCACTGACGGTCAGCACATTTCATCAGTTCATACAGGAGACATCGAGGTAGACCCGCAGACGTTCGTGGGCCTTGGCGTCACCTTCTACTCTTCACTTTCAGCTCTGTCTCATCTTATAGTTCAAAGACAGTCATATGTACTTAATTCAGACCTTTGTATTTAGTAATCTCTTAGACAGTTCGTGAGTATGTGACACCAGTTCTGGGATATATATATGGGTTTTATTTTGAAGTTGCTATATTATTTGTGGTAATTTGTTAACCTTCATATTGTTTACCATCGATGCCTTAGTTATCTTTTCGTTTTAGTTATTAATGAGTTTTATTTAGTTCAACGTTGGCTTGTCTAGCGGGTTCAACGTTAGACGCAGTCATGGCCGAAGGTGGGATTTCGGGTCGTGACACATGCGTGTTTTCTCCCGCGGACCGACATATCAGGTTCTTCCTCAACACTAGTCCTAAACTACAGATGGTGCGAGAAAACTTCCAATAAATAACCCGACACATGGCACGTGAAAACTCAAATGGAGAACAAAACTCAAGGCTTAATTGGAAATCAGTGAATCTCAAAAGGGAACCACATATAACCTGAGAAATTATTTTGTGAATATAAGAGCAAGAATTCATACGCGATATTGTGTGATAATAGTCCTTGCTTCAACAACTTCTTTTCTTTCAAAACAAATCACAAGTCAGTACGGAAGTAAATCATGTTGGCACCAAACAAGCCACAAAGTCAGCCTAAGGGCACAACCTCAATTTAAACCTTCAATTCATTCTAAATTAACAAAATTATACCCACGCTACAAGACCAATTCTCTGAAAGAAAGCCACGGAGCTATCTATCATCAAAGAGAGATAAAACAAAGAGAAAAGATCAACTGGTGATTAAGGATATCACCGCTCAAAATAAAACAGACCCTGCATAATCTCAACATAACCATCCACACGAGAACCAGGCAGTGTCACATAACAGAAATGTAATAAATAACATGATAAACAGAATACCAATTCACCTAAAAGATAAAACACAAACTAAGTTGTCACCGGAAAACAAGAACCAAATCCCAACACCAAACTACAAGAAAGTAAAGAAACATTTACATCCCAAATCACAGTTATTCAAAGAGGCCACCTCAACCTCAGATCTAACAAGTAAAATGAAAATGATGAACGGTGCCCCCGTGAATACTGCATCATGTACTCCCCTCGCTGTCAGAATCTGTCACCCTCTCCTCTCTCTCCTCCTCGGACCAGGGAGCTGGAACATCATCCTCTTCCTCCGGCTCGGTCGATGGCAATGGATCCTGAGGCTTCAACACCTTAAACAACCCTTCACACCCTTCCACATGCGAATGAAGAAATTTTCTCTCTTCTTCTCCCTTTTCTTCATCTGAGCGGTTGCACCTGCCAACTTGGCATGAGAAGTACTCATGCCACCATGTGCCGTGGCCAAATCTGCGTATGCCTTCTCCAGCTACTTCAAATGAGCCCCCTGTTTCTTCTGATCCTCAAGGTATTTCTTGAAGTCTTTCTGTGAAATATATGCAGAGGCCCCTCAGATGTTTCCCTCAGTCCCTGTGGAAGTCAAGATACCAGCTCGCGAACCTGCTTCATCTCCTCAGAAAGCACAGCAAAGGGGCCACCGGTGGAGGGAGAAGGCTGACTTACCTGCTCAGCTTGAAGAGAAAATCCCACTTTTCTCTTCTTTCTTTTGACAGCTCCACCCTCTCCTCTCTTCTTCAAGGGATGGATAGGCTTACCCAGCTCTACCCAGTTGTCCCCTGGATCCTCCTCCACCCTAGCCACCTAGTACAATTCAGTAATAAGAGATGGGAATATAAGTGACGTACCACCCAGGCGAAGGTACTCCTTTAACTCACTGACGACAATGTCGCCAATGTTGAGTTTAATGTCGTCAAGGATACAATCCACCATCAGTGCTCTCAGTATGGGCACATTCCAGATGTTGGACGCTGGAGAGACACGGCTGCACACAATACCTAGCCATATCTTGGCTTCAGCGGTGAACTCTTGGGAGGTGATTGATTTCTTATCCAATGCCCAAGGAACATCCACACCCGGGCATAGCTTGGAAGCTTATCCTTCTCTCGAAACGGATTCATGTCGTGGTCAGGGAGGTGGTAGATGTTGTTCACAACTTCTGACCCGAAATGTACCATCTTTCCTCGAATCCTTATCTTCAGCCTTTTCATGTTTATGGCAGGGAGATTCGCATAGAACTCCCTCACCCACTGCTCATTTTCCCTGCAAGGCGGAGGGGCAAAACAAATCCATCCCATAGCAACAAGCTTCCGGTAGAAATCAGGCAGATGTTGCTCAACTTTATCCATCTCAATTCCACTCTCCGGGAGCAGCTTCTTTGTGATTAGCTCATTGTAATACCGTTCCTGACACCCTCGTGATAAGAATCTGTGTTGGTCGTAGTTGTCCTCAAGTTCTATGGGACTTCCGGGCAAGGATTCAGTGGAGTCGGAACTCATTCTCAATATGTGGGCTGCAAAACAAATCATTGAAATGAAAAAGGAGTATAGCTATGAAATATGTTGCAAAATGAATCTAAGATATCAAAAGGGTGATTGGACAGTTGACACCATACTTAGAAAAAATTTCAAAAATTTCAAAATGTGCAAATGCTCGCTCTCTGATGTCGCATTTGTGACATTTTCTTCGCAAATGCGAAGCCCTTAGTTTCCCCTAAGAAGTCGCATTTGCGACTATTTCCTCGCAAATGCGAAGTGGCTTTGGGTCGCAATTGCGAAGTCCCCTAAATAGCTAGAGTTTGCAAATGCGGACTCCCCCTTCGCAAATGCGAACCCATCATCCCCAGCCGTAGAACAGTTCCTAATCTGGAAATTTCTTCCATGAAATCACTTCTAACAACCCCCAATACACCCCAAATGGTCTTTACACACGAAATCATGCAATAGACATCACATACAACCACAACAAATGCAAAGAAATTCCGAAATCTAGACCCAAAATGTTACCTCTGTTTCTAAACATCAATGGCACTCAGATTTTTCTCAAATTTCCAACCCATTGTTGGATTAATACTCTCAACCACCCTCACCCAGCAAATAACCACATGAAATATGTGATTTTTAACACCTTGTGCCCAGAAAACTTGAAATTATTCCAAGCCCTAGGTTTTTGAGAAAATAATTGAAAAAGAAGAAAAAGAGGAAGAAGAAAATGCAAGGATTTAGCAAGTTTACCCGATCGTTGCACCTAGAAGTGAGGAACTGAGAGTTGAAAGGTTGGGAAGAACTAAATCGTCTTGTTCCTTGAGTCCCAAACTAAACTTTTTAGTTTTCTACAAATGAACTGTCAAAACCCCTTTTTAGCCTCAGGTGTCGCATTTGCGATACCCAGGTCGCAAATGCGAACCTCCCCAGGAACCTGCACAGTTCGCAAATGCGAAACAGAGTTCGCAAATGCGAACTCCATTTAAAAAAAATGTTTTCTTTAAAATAATAAAAATAAAAATAAAAATAAGAATAAAATAATATTTATAATAAAATAAATATTTTATAATAATAATAATAACAATAATGATAAGGATAACAATAATAATATAAGTATAAGGAAATAATGATAAAATCCTTACACTAAACAATTCCAATGGTTAGAACGACTAATAATTTGAGAAATAATGGGTCGCTACCACCAAGCACCACATTTAACGACATGACACGACATAACTTAATTTTACCAATTGTCTCGTCGCTTGAGAAATAGAAAATTGGCCACCTAATTTGGAATCAAGCTTATAACCATGAACGGTGAGAATGATAGGTTGATGATCAAGCCGAACTCTAACTTCTTCACTATGCACTCCTCGGTTTCATGGGAGGTGTCACGACCCAAATTCTCAACCTTAGGGATCGTGATGACGCCTAACACTAGACTTGCTAGGCAAGTCAATGTTAGAATTCTATTGACTAATTTTCTTAATTAATTACTTAAGCATAAATAAATCAGTTTAAAATGGACTTAATTAACATAATTTCCAACAACTTCAACACAAAATAATAATAATAACCAACTAAATGAAACGAACCACGAAATAATTATATAATCAACTCTAAGACTACCCCAGGGTTTGGTGTCACAATCCACGAACTACTAAAGAGTACTACAAATAATGGCTGAAAGAAATAGTGTAACTGTTCTGAATAATATAAAACAGTGTATGTAAAAATAGGAGAAAACTCTCGGAATCTGCGAACACCGGCAGATGTACCTCGTGTCTCCAAATGAATGAATAGCCACTCTAAATATCTCTACTGATGGTCAGTACCTGAATCTGCACAAAAGAGTGCAGAGTGTAATATTAGTACAACCGACCCCATGTACTGAGTAAGTGCCAAGCCTAACCTCGGCGAAGTAGTGACGAGGCTAAGGTGGGGCTTTAACAATAAACCTGTGATATTAATATATATACGATAACACAATAAAATAATTCTACACGAAACAAGAAAATATATCTGAGACAATAATTATAAAACAGGAAGAAAATCTAAACACATCAATTCATTCAATACTACAACAATAATAAAATAACACAATCGCCTCTTTCAGGCCTCAGCTATAACCAATCCTAAATTTTTTTCAAGTTTTCAAACTTTATCTTTGAATAAAAGTAGTGCCAAAATATGAAAATGGTAATATAAAATAGAAAGTTCCAAATCTTTGTTTTCAAAAAAACAAAACAGTAAAGTATAAACATTTAGCTTTTCAAATTTTTATTTCTTTGAAAATCAGTAAAAATATAAATGTCCTCCCTTATCGCTCCTTGTTGCGGCGTGCAACCCGCTCCCACCTGTCCTCCCTTATTGCTCCTCCCTAAATATATCACCCTTATTGCTCCTGTTGCGACGTGCAACCCGATCCCACCTGTCCACCCTTATCACTCCTTGTTGCGGCGTGCAACCCGCTCCCACCAGACATACCATATCAATTTATTCATAAAAAATTTCACAATTCAGGCCAAGCCTTTCACAATACTGTTATTTCCACAATTTCAAACAGAAAATCATATAGCTCGTAAGCTTTAACCAATATCATTTCACAATAAAATCAACCAGAATATAAGTAAACACCGTAACGCTGTCAATCCAACTCAGTCTTTTTATACTTTGATAAACTCAAGAGAACATCCAACATTTTTAACACACTTACAACAACAGTTGAAAATAACTCAATGAAACCCAATAACCACGTGAACCTCAACAATTACGAAACAATTAGACTGCATTTCTCACAACTTCCTCAATATTATCAAAACGAAACCAACAGGAACGTAAATATATATATATATATATATATATATAATTCGTAAAAATAATGCCAAACCCCTCAACCGTTATACATATCACAAGGAAACCAGCTCAACAACCAATACTCTTTTCAAATAATCACAACAATATCTAACAACAGATCAACAAGGCCAAATAGTCATAGAAGCAATAATGAATATATAACAGTTAAGATAATGATCAAATAAGTGGGAAACGAGAAAGGGATCATGTTTAACAACAAATTTGGGTGGTGCATAGATACTCGTCACCACACCTATACACCACGCCCATGCATTTCACATAACAAACAAGTGGGGAGTCCTATTCCCTCAAGCCAAAGTTAGACCAAACACTTACCTCAATTTCGCAGGCCACTCACTGCTCAATTATTGCTTTTTCTTTTGAATTCACCTCTAACTTGCTCGAATCTAATCAAAATTAACTTAATATCATTAACTAATGCTAAAGGAACTAGCTTTATTGAAAAATATAATTTTTCCTAAGTTTTCTAAAAAAAAAAGTGAAAACCCGACCCCGGACCCGCTTGGTCTAACTCGGGGTTCGGACCAAATTACGTTTACCTATTCACCCAAGAACCCAAATATGCTATTAATTTTGAAATCCGTCTTAATTTGATATAAAAATTCAATTTTTTTTCAAAACTCCCTAATTCTACCCAAATCCTAGATTTTTACCATGAAATTTCTTTGTTTTTGCTTTAAAAGTGATGCAAAATAGTAAGGAATTGAAAGAACACAATTTGGAATTGATTACCGATGAATTGGGGATGAAGATTGTTGAAGAAAACTATTCTTAGGGCTGGAATCTCGAAAAATTTGAGAAGAAAGGGTTCTGCCCGGTTTTAATTCGTTTTTATATTAGCTGGGCTGGGGCAACTGTGCGATCGCGGGTAATTATATGCGATCGCACATGGTAAGGGAAATTTGAGCACTGCGTTCTCATGGGGAGGGGTGCGATCGCACAGGGTATTGGCCTCCCCTCCCCCAGAGCTGATTTAACTCAGTGCGTTCACACTATATGCTCTGCGATCGCACAGCTTGGCCCAGGCTGTGCTCCGCGATCGCATGCTTATTGGTGCGTTAGCACAGTGTTCCAAACAGGGCCTCCAACTTTACTCTGTACGATTGCGGACTTGCCTATGCGATCACACAGAACAAAATACCTGGACACCAGCAATGAAAAACCATCAGTTATTTTTAAGTGCAAAACACCCCGTGGCCTATCCGAAACTCACCCGAGCCCTCGAGGCACTAAACAAATCATGCACGCAAGTCTAAAAACATCATACAGACTTGCTCGTGCGATAAAATCATGAAGATGACATGAATCTATGAATTAAACCTCAAAACTCATCATTTTCAACAAAAACTCTTAAAGTTCATAATTTCTCAACCGGATGTCTGAATCACGTCAAACGAACTCCGTTTTCCACCAAATTTCACAGTTAACCTCTAAATATCATAACAAAGCTGCAGCGCGCACCAAAATACGGACCCGATACCAATGATTTTTAGCATTATTTCTTTTCTTTAATTCATGAACATTCCAACAAAACAATTTCTTTCAAAAATTGATTTCTAAGGCTTGGGACCTCAGAATTCATTTTCGGGCGCCCATATTTTATTGCGGACCTCCCGGGATCGTCAGAGTGCGGATCCGGGTCCGTTTACTCAAAATGTTGACCAAAGTCAACTTTTATCAAATTTAAATTC